>VDFB02321130.1:0-235975 GCA_007258455.2 Sequoia sempervirens
AAGTATGAAAAACAAAAGTAGAATCCTTGTTCGATGAATGTTAAAGAACAAGGATTCGTAATTTTGAGTATCCTTTGCTTCTACACTACACGTGACTTGAAGTAAGAAAAATAAATCCTTAGAGTGTTGAGCCCATGCAAATTTATTATTTAATGACATTATGACATGTATGGTAACCATAAATTTCATTTCTTGCAACCTCACTATGAGTTCTACTTCTCACAACATCATTGATGAAGAGGATCAAGAAGAACCTATGGGGGTTCACTCAAAGACTTCAAATACAGATGTGAGAGGGGTGCAGCAACTAGTTCTACTGGCAATGCACATTTTAGTTGCCCTTCCAAAATATTATAGATTTTGTTAAGGGTTTGTTTGATAAGAAGTCGCCTTAAGACAATTTGCAACTAGATTGCAAGCAAAACCTAGGGCATCAGGAGGCACTAGTCTACAAAGATGTCAATTATGTGAACTTGAGTTTTAAGGCAGCATGGCAAGAGTTAATGCACTCCTTTATGGCACAGGCAAAGGTGTAGGATTATGTAAGGGACTATCACTTGAAAAAAGAATTGAAATAAACAGATTGTAGGATTATGTTGATGACCAAAGTCTTGTACCTATCACTTCGCCATTGAGGGCTCATACTCCTACTAGCACTAGGACTGCCCCAAATCCACAAATTTCAGCTCGTTCTACTTTTTCTTTTCCATCTAGTTCATGGGTAGCCGCAACAGAGCCTATGGAGAAACATAGAATGACCACTAATGATGCTGCAAACATGGTAGCAAAGATAATTAATGTGCAATATAAGGATGAGTCAGATGATGCCATTGCCAAATTCTTCTTTGTTAGTGGCATTCCATCCATGTGGCTCACTCTCCTTATTATAAGGAGATTGTGACAAAAATAATCAGACTAAGACCATCATATGTGCCACTACAGGAGACAAAATTGAGGACAACAATCTTAGATAAGAATGATTCCAAGATTAGTATTCTAATAGAGAAAATAAATGCTGCGTGGGTCACTAGTGGATGTAGCATAATCATGAATGTGTGAATGGATATCAGGCATTATCCATCATCAATATTATGGTCACATGTACAGAGGGCCCTTATTTCTGAATGCTTAGAGATGCTATTGAGGAGGTTGGACCAAAGAATGTGGTGCAAGTAGTGATAGATGCAACATATGTGTGCAAAGTTAAAAGGAAATTGATTGTGGTAGCCTACATGCATATTTGGTGGACTCGTTATGTGCATGCCATAAATAATGCACTCAAGTACATGGGCAAAATCAAATGGATCAAAGAGGTGGTTAATGATGCTAGAGATGTGCAAATGTTTATCTGCAACCACCATACTTCACATGCACTCTTCAAGGCCTTCTCTAAGGAGTTTTTTAAACCTATAGAGATTACATATGCATTATACTTCATTCTCTTGAAAAGGATACTTGGGTTGCAAGAGGCATAACTAATGGTCATGATAGCAAAGTAGAATCAGTGGCTCGATTCTAAGTCAGAGCAAAGGAGGAGGTTGAAAGATGTGGTGAAGAGTGACACTTTTTTCACTGATGCAAGAAATATCGTTGACATCATCACTCTAGTCTTCAAAATTATTACATATATGGACACAAATGCGCCTAGCCTTAAAGAGGTATGAATTCATTGATAGTATGCTTGGCCAAATGAAGGCTAGTATACTAGAGAAAGACCCCCACATTAGAGTTCTAAAATGAACAATTCGGCCAATGATTCATTGCTAATGGGCAGCTCAACACTCCCTTGCACATGGCTGCCTATGCATTGAACCCGAAGTGGTATCTAGTTCTACAAAGGCCTAGCAAAATTAGGCCTATACATGATGCTAAGGTGAAGGCAAGGTTCATGAAGGCCATTTAGAAGATGTATGATTCTACACAAGCCAACATCATTCATACTAAGTGGAAAATTTGCCTCTTAGGGGATATTTAGAAGAGGCCAAGATGGATAGGGAGACTATGGCATAGGAAGATCCAATTCTATGGTGGGCCTAGTTCTTTCACAATAATGCTAGCCATTCATTGCTATCCCAAGTTTCTAGTTTTTCTACTTCTGAGAGGAATTGGTCCACTTATAGTTTCATCCACTTTGTTAAGAGGAACCAATTTCCCTCTAGGAGGGCAAAGAAGCTTGTAGCTATATATAGCACCTTGTGTCTCATTGACCTCAACACACTTATGTACAAGGAGAGTCCAACAACCCAATGGAATGTTGAGCCAAAGGAGCCATCACAGGTTGATGAAGATGTAGCACAAACAAGGTTGGTCGGTATTGCTTTGGAGGAGCTTGTCTTTTACGAGTAGGAACTGACTTCCCTCTGGGAAGGTAGAGAAACACACTTATGTACAAGGAGAATCCAATAGCCCGATGAGATGTTGAGCCAAAGAAGCCAACATAGGTTGATGAAGATGTAGCACAAACAAGGTTCATTGGTATTGCTTTGGAGGAGCTTGTCCTTGAGGAGTCTAGCAGTTGAAGTGATGAGGATTTTGGCGCAGACTTTGGGGATGAATGATGATTAGAGGCATTCATCCATCGGCCAATTATATTTTTGAATGCAATCATCGTTTTGAATATAATATAAATATATGGATATTCAGTATTTCCATTGTTCATTTAATGCAATATCAAATATGCCTAAGTATTTCAAAGTTTCATATGTTATTCCTTGCATATTTTTTAATAACTATTTTAAAAGTACTATATATATTTGTGCAGTCATCCCACCACCATCCCCAAATCTAGGCCCTTGGCCTCCCCATCCCCAAGACTTGTCCCCCCATCTCGAGACTAAGTGGAACATAGGAATAAAGATACTACTTTGGCCTACACAAGAGGTGATTCTACAAAATTTTGAAATGGTAAAAGGCTGAATTTTGTGGGTCATATTCTAGGGAAGAAGAGATTGCTTCCTTAGGAACTTCTCCAATAAAGGTTTCACATTCCTAATGAGCATAAGAGAACTTATACTTTGTTGAAAAGATTACGGATTTAGAGGTGCAAGAAAAAAAATATTGGTCTGAAGAGGAATTGTGGCCTGCTATGAGTTAGGTTGGAGGTTGTAAACTGCTGAAAGCTTCCAACAAATATATGTATTCTCTGTTGTCTTTCTCTAATCAATGGTTTTACAAAGTTAATTCTCTATGGAAATTGTCTGATCCAACTGATTTGTGATCTAAGAGATTTAAAAGGGTGTGATTTGGTGTGTTGGAAACAAAAATGTATTTTTTTGGTTGGTTATTGTTGCATCAAAAGTTTGTTGTTGGGGCTAACTGTCATTCTGCTGGTTCTAAATTGTGTCCTGTATGTGGTCAGTTGGAATCATTATTTCACTTGTTTGATGACTATCCTTATGCTATACTAGTTTGAGGACATTTTTTGCCTTCTTGGGTTGTTTGTTCAAATAAGAATGGAATTGATTGGATGGATATGGTCTTTGGTTTTATGAGTGGTGATGTTCCATTATCCAAATTTTTATACATGTTTTAGTTAGTTTGTTCTTTTGAAATATTATAGTTTATTTGGATTGAAAGGAATAATAATGTCTTTCAATGACATAGAAGATTGCTCTCTACTTCTCGAGAGAAGCTATCATTCCCATTATTCATTGGCAATTTAGATCGCAAATCCATGGATGCCAGAAAGACGTGAAGAAACTTGTCCAAAGTGTTCCTACTTTTCCTAATACATAATCTAAAGAAATTGATCATAACTAGACAACTGGTGCTCAAGAGTTTTTGTATGGTGAAGATGGGATGGTTTGTACAGGTTGGTGGCTCAAATAACACTAGTTTCCCAACTAACTTCATTATTCCTAGTGTGAACAGATATTCCAAGTCAACTAAAAAGGAGATTGCCAGAGATGAAGAGGTCCCAGATTCAATCAAGGTTGGGTACGACAGTCCTTCTAAAAGTAATGAATCAGATGATGCTTCTAACCCACACCCTGCTATTCCTATCAGAACTTATCCAGAATGATAGCTGAGGGAATGTGTTGAGTTCAAGACAAATTCCATTGAAAGTCAAATTCGGAATTTCATCAATGGCATTGATCACAAGAAAGTCGATAAAGATAAGAAGTATGTTGTCTTCATTGCCGCTGATTTTGCTCCTAGTTGGTTCATGGCTTTGTGCCTCTTTTTGACGTTCTAATGTCATTGGACTCCTTCATATTTTGTTAACTTGTATCACTCATATACTAGACTTGGAGTACTGACTGTGCTTAGTTCTTTCATGTATTAGTCTACACTGTGCTCCCTAGGAGCTAATTTTGGTTGTATTGATTTTCAGCTGCTCGTATGAGCCATATTTGTACACTTTTCTCCAATATTTAAAAATGTCATTTATTGGGTGGTTGCTGATATGCACTCTTAGTTACAATCAAAAAAACTCAAAGTCCTATCATCTTCTACACTTTGCCTTGTGGAAGTAAGAATGAGCTTACTTACATTTAAGAAACCAAACTGTACCACACAGAAATGGTAGCTCTGTTTAGTTAATTTAATTATAAAGATAAATATTAAAAAGTACAAAGTAATCATTAAGATATTGCACCTCAGATGAAAGTACCCTTGACCGAGCAATAACAGCATCCCTCAGTAAGGTTTTCAGAACCTGCACATGACAGATATTACATTAAGTTTTAAAAACAATTTGTAGAACCAATAAATTGTAACTCAAAATACATAAAGAAAAATTTTGAAAAGGATTCGAGTACTCAATACCTCTGGATATGGAGATTCCACAAAATAACGGTTCTTTTTCAATACAAGCTTGACCTTTCCATAATTTGCAGTTGAACCGTTAATGAAATCGATTATCTCTTTAGGAAGTTTTGTCTTGGATAACTTATTAAGCACGGTAATAATTGTCTCAGTTTCAAGACCAACAGAAACAGCCGCATAGAGCGAATGAGGTGTCAAATTATACTCATGCATGGATTCTGGTCTGCATTGAACACATGCTCCCCATCAATGTGTCCATCTAAGCAATAACAAAATAAATATGGACAGAAAATCATCTGAACATCTAGATGTGTGGCAATGGATTCTAATTTACCTGCAAACAGGTTCTGCAATTGCAATTAGGAAGTCATATGCTTGCTTATAAAGTTGAGAGAAGGTCTCCAAAAAAATGCGTCCATCAGCACAAACCCATAGTGGTCTGTTAAAATGATCAGGTTTCAACTCCAACTTGGTAAAATCTCTTTTATTTATACCTTCTCCCTCACCTGTTTAGTTTCTACGATAATCAGCTCTTTTTTGCAAAAAAGTGCTGAAAAACATTTAAATTATGTCTGAACCACTCATATGATAAGTTAAATCAAAGAACAACTTACCATCTTGGTATTCCTCTTCATACTCCTCCACATAATCTATGTCTTCATCTAAAATTGGCTCCTCCTGTTAATGCCCCGGTTGATTAGATAAATATCAAAATAGATTTTATTTTAATTAACAATACAGTTTAGTCTCATTTTATGATACTTTTAGAAATGTTTCAGATCAATAACTAAAACTTGTTCCCACTGAAAATGGTAAGTTTAAAAATCTTCCTCCAGTGAAAAGAGCGATCAGTATCCATCTGAAGGCAAATGCATAAAACTAAAATCCAATGGGGCCTCCAAAGGCAAGCCATGGTTAATGATTCTTGGTTAAAATATATTACTCACCTTTTAGATAAACTAAGAGAAACTCACAAGCCCTTTTGATTTGGTCATTGAAATTTATACATAGGATTTTAATTGTCAGTTAGTTATCCTCCATATGGATGAATTCTCTTCTATATGTATCTCTAGGTGTAACAATATTTATGAAAATCCCGAGCAGACAAATGTCCTAAAATCGTGCCTCAATCTTTAACTACATTGTATAATAAACCAGAAATAGGGGAGAGAACTAATAGGCTTGTCAGCACTGTCAGAGGTATCTATTGCAGATTTCTCTAGTTTATCACCACTTACATATTAGCTAATGTTGGTCCTTTCCCACTAGCACCAGCTCTATGCAATATTGCCAATTTCATGAGAAAGAATCTTGAGCAATGCTTTTACTATTCACACTGAGATTGAGGATTTGACAGCTAATGTTGACGTCACTTCAACACAAATTATTTGCATGCTAATATAATGTCATCATATGATTACATGTCATTGAAAGTTTTGGCTTGGGATTTAGATTTTACTTCTGTTAGCCTCCTTAAGGATGAACTAATTTCATGAGTATCTTCAGGTGTAACAATATTTATAAAAAGCCTGATCAGACAATCATCTGAAATCATGCCTGAATCTTTTAATGAAAACATATAATATGTTAATAATACCATAAATAAGGGAGAGACTGATAGTTCTGTGAGCACTGTCAAAGATGTTTATTGTGGCTTTGCCCTCATTTCTTGTTACTTATATTGTTGATTAGAATTAAGATTAGGTGTTGTACAACTTGTAAACCCTAGAGACTATGTATTATTTAAAAAATTGTAATGAGTTTAATTGTTGGCCCTCATAGAATAGAACACCACACTTGGAAGAATCCATGAGATTCCTTGGAAAGCACACTACGCCACTTGGCAATTGTATTGTGACAGGTATAAGAAAGCATTCAAATGGGACTTACATGGTCAACTAAGAAAAACATCTTGAACTGTCTATTCCAAGCAAAGTGTAAAAGCATTTTGGAAGAGGAGTTAGATCTTCCACATGAAGAACCCAGCTTGACAAGTCAATAGTGGCAGTTACACTTGTGTGCATGGAAGATGACACTTACATTTAAATGGTCTCCTTGACCATGACTTGAATGCCCCCTTTGGAAAGTCCATGATTTAATGGTTTCTCAAATGGCTTATCTCCTATAAATAAACCTAGGGATAGAGGTTTAGCATTGCATTAAATGGTATTGTAGATATTGCAGGTTTGAAGTGTGGGAATGGCTATCGGCGTGCTGTCAGAGTGTTGACACTCAAACTACATCATTTGGGGGGTCTATTCATTGTATTGTAAGACTTGTTCGCAGTTAATATACTGAGATCTATATTTGAGATTAGGATTTTTCCTCAGAAGAGTTTTCTCAAGATACATCTTGCGTCATTTTTCTCTGTTGATTTCTTCTTGTTACTTCTGCCATTCTTATTTCAATTTGATCAGGTATGATTTCTGATTTTAAAAAGTGAGATTCAATCCTATTTAATGTTCCTCACTGAAGTATAGGCCATAGAAGTAAACATCCGTAATAAATTGTCAGTATATGCAAATAGCCAAGTTAGGTGATTTTTTCCTCCAAAAAAATGCACTTTTATGAAGAACTCATGGGAAACAATTTCTTGCAGCATTTTTCCAACTAATCGCGATTTAAACACCCAAATTGTGTGTAATTGCAGGTTATGCTGATTTTTAACAGTTTTTCACTGATTTTGACTTCATTGGGTGATTTCTTTGGACAATCTAGGTTAATATACCAATTTTTAGCCATGTCCATGCCCTGCTTGCGCTGGCAAGGAGAGCAGATGAATGAAAACAAGATGTTACCTCTATGTTATCTCCAAATCATGATCTTTCTTGTCTGCTACATTATGAAATCGCCCTTTCAAACAATTTGTGCCCTATTATTTATTGGGCTTTTTTTTTAAATAAATAATGCTGCCTTCTAATTTTAAACAAATGAATTATGAATATAGATTTTTTCTTTTGAAAATAATAGATATTTTTATATATTATAAAGTCAATATTTAATCACATTATATTAATATATTTTCAATATAATATTATATTGTAAAATACTATATAAATATACAGACCCAAATCCGAACTTGCAACTCAAGTTTGATTGAACAAATTTATCTTGTCATTTGCATATTTATTTGGAACACGCTGATAGTGGCTTGAACAATTGATCCTTGCAACTTCAGCTCACAACTGCTCCTTGCTCAACTCATTCAAACTTCAACTCTTCGAGTACATGATTGTTAACTAAGAAGAGATCAACAAGGAATATTTGCAACTAGTTTCAACCTTAGCCCTCAACTAAAAATGGATATTTGTAACTGTTTTTACATACTAAACTTTTGTGGCAAGTATTACATAGAAGGAATATGAACCAGTTTTAACACTGCAATCATTTAACTACCAAAGTGTTGATAAAGAGAAAAAAGTTCAAAGTATCAATGGTGGTCTCTTAACAATTAAATACCAAAGTTCTATAAATAAGGACAAATAAAATTTGAAGTTTCATTAACAATCAAATATCAATTTTTCTTGTAAAATTTGAAGTTGTGTTAACAATCATTTTTTGCCTTCCAAGGCATAGTTTATGAGCAGTATGATGGAGTTGCCATGTGATCCCCTCTTTCTCCTATCATAGCTAACCTTTACATGGAACATTTCGAAGTGCTAGCCCTTGACTCATTCCACCTTAAACCAAGTTGTTGGAAGCACTATGTGGACGACACAAACATATGTTGGCCCCATGGTGTTGACCAATTAGAAAACTTCCACTCTCACTTAAACAATATGGTTGACTACATCCAATTCACCAAAGAAATCGAAACCAACTACCAACTCCCCTTCCTCGACATCCTTCTCATCAAGAAAGGGGATGGCTCCCTTACTTGCCAAGTCTTCAAAAAATCCACCCACATAAATCCTTCTTCACATCACCACCTTGCCCAAAAGGCAGGTGTCCTTAAGACCCTAACCACTAGGGCCCTCCACAATTGTGATAATGAACACATTAACCAAGAGCTTTTCCACCTTTCCAAGGCTTTCAAATTAAATGGGTACAACAAGAAGTATATTGTGAAATCTTTTAGGCAAGCCAAATCCTATCTTAGTTCTAAACCAACTAATCAAGACTATGCTTGGGTCTCTAGTGCTACCCTCCCCTACATTGAAGGCATCTCTAAATAAGATTGCCAAAATCCTCCATAAAAAAGGACTCATGTATGCCTTCAAGCCCCTTGATCATTAGAAACCTTGTCCCAACCACCAAAGACCCTAGAGACATTCTTCTCAACTATGGGATCTCTAAGATTGACTATTTATGTGGAACCCCTTACATTGGTTAGAGAAGTTGCTCTATCAGCACCAAAATCAAGGAACATTTTGCTGACATCAAACATTAAAGAATCACAAAATCTACCCTTGCAAAGAATTCCTCTAGCACCAAACACCATATTAGCCTCAACGATGCCCATGTCCTAGTCAAAGAAGATAATTTCTTTGAGAGATAGCTCAAAGAAGCCATGTTTATAGGAAATCACCCCACCAACCTAAACCAAGATGAAGGGTGGAGCTTGAGCTTGACTTGGAATCCTCTTCTAGATTCCCTCCAAACCAACTCCCTCTCCCTCTAATTTGTCTACTCAACTCGGCTTATCCCTCTTCCCCCTCTCCAACTTCCCATACCCTCCGTTTTTGGGGGTCTTTTCCCCCCTGCTTTCATTTCTCCCTCATCTTTCTCTTCTCCTCACTTTGCCTCATCCTCTCCCCAAACCTTTCCTCAAGGATCTTTATATCCCACCCCTATTGACACCTCCTCTTTTAACCTTCTTGTTCCTTTTCCCTAGCTCATTATTTCCCTATCCTTTTTTAGCTCCCTAGTTGCCCTCTTCCTTCTTATTGCTTTACCATTGCTTTGGTTCCCCTTTCTTTTATTTTGTGTCATTTTAATTAAAAATAAATCAATCCTTCCATCTTTATACTTGCCTCTTTGCATCATTTTGCTTTCCTCTCCATGAATTTTTATTTTTACTCTTGTTACTAATTATATTTGTTGCCTTTTTTATAGCTCAATTATCATTATTACTTTCGTTTTGCTCTTCTATTTTATAATATTTTTTGCTTGTCAATCTAACTCCTTATCATTGATCTTTTTTTTGTTACTTTCTTTATCTTTTGTATTTTTATCATTATAACATAGTTCGCAAACTTGGCAAATCATCAGTTACTAATTTGATTTCTAGCAGACGAGTTTTTGCAAGTTTTACTCACAAGTTTCTACATGCCAAGTTTTTTCAGCTTGTTTCGCTTGTCACTTCAAAAAATGCAAAATAAAACTATATAGACACAGTTTTTGTCCTTTAAAATCCCTATTCGACCATGTTGAACACTCCAAAAACATTGTTTTTTTGGCTTTATAAGAATTGCTTTTTTTCCTTTTAAAATATTATTAAAATGGTGTACAACAAGAAGGTATGTGTCGATTTGAAGGTCTTAATTTGGCTGCCCCCAATCCTCACAAGGGGCGCTACCCTCAAACCCCACTAGGGGCATTGCTCCAAAACCTCAACAAACTCATTTGATACATTTTATAGCTGTATTTTGCATAAAATTTATGTTTTTTTCAAAAAAATTAAGTGTTCTCTAAGTTGCCAAGTTTTGTTGAGTTTTCACTGAGTCAAAAAAATTTGGCATGTCGAGTACTCTCTAAGTCCTAATCTGCGGACTATGGTTATAACATTTACCTAATATCGACTTTTTATATTAATTGTAATTTAATTCTCTTTATTGCAATTTTCATTACTACTATTTTTCCTTAAATCACCTCATTTTCATTTATTTATTTTCTATCTAGAGTTGAATCATATTTTTGGGCTTATCTTTTTTGATCTTTATCTTAAATGTCTCTTAGTCCTCCCCTTCGATTCTTGGGTTTCCTTGTCATGTCTTTGTCCTTATTTAAAGAGTCAATTCTGCAATTGTGGATCATTTTCATCCTCTTCCTAATGATGGATCACGAAGTGTGATCCAAAAAGTCGATGCAAAAAGAGCTACACACAATTATTCTTAGCCTCGTGGACGTTAAAAGTCATTCATTCATTCACAATTTTTCTCCAAAAGCATTTACAAATTAATCATTTTTACTTATAAAAATTATTTATAATTTTAAAAAATATGCCCATCCATTAAATCTTCATTTGGACCTACATCCCTCTAATGTAGCTCTTTTCATAGTAGCAAGTCTTTGGCTACGTCTAATTTTTTTGGAACTTTGAACTTAATTTGTAGGTTTGATTTTGTACAAATTAGATTGTAGTTGAAAACTTGAAAACTATTAGTATCTACTTATCATTTACACACTATACAATATGCATTGTGCAATTCAATGTAATCGTCAATATGCACATAGATGAAAAAAATCTTTTCCACATTTCATTAACTAAACTCTCATTTTTATTTGCTCTCTATGATGCCTTTAAATTTTAAAAAAAAAACCAAATTTTCTCTTCTTTTTGCATTTTTCTAAATTTTTGGAAAATCACACAATTTTCAGCATTTCAATTTATTTTTTAATTTTTTTGGCCTTATTTTTCCCAACAAAAGAAATCTTCAACATCCACATGAGAAAAACACACTGAGACAAAGGATTGGAAGAATGAAGATTTGGTCAAAAATATTGAGGACTTCATGTAGGATAAAAGTTGAAAATATAGTGATAAAACTATGAAAGATGGCATGTGCAATAAAAGGTCCATGTGGTCTCAAATGCCTTTATCTAGTCCTGGTGGCGAGGTCTAGTCCTGGTGGCGAGGGCTCTGCCCCTCAACCCCGCACTACACCGCGACAAGGAACACACCAAGGGCGCTGCCCCCAAACCCCCGCCTATTACTATCCCCATATTGTTGCCAAATCCAAGCCCTTGGTACCCCTATTTTACGACTCTATGGAGCTATGTCATTTACTAATTTGATGGTTATATGACATATGTAATATTTGAATTATGGCAAATTGATGATCAAAATAGACTTACGTGTTCTCTAAATGCATTAGTTTCTATTTTTTGTGTAATTATGCTTTTTCTATTTTGCCGAGTCCCAAGTCCAAATCAAAATTTTGGGTTGTCGAGTCCAAGTTTTTGAACTAAGGTATAAGCATTCTAAAATCAACAATTAGTGCTGGTCCTTTCCTACCAGCTCTTACTCCATGCAATATTAGCAATATTATGAGAAAGTGTCTCAGTCAGTGCCTTCACTATTTAAATTTTACACCAAGAGTGAGGCTTTAAGAGCTATTATTGATGACACTTTCACCCACCCAGACTAATTGTAAGCTGCATAAAGTCATCATAGGGTTATAGGTCTTATCAATTCTAATGAAAAAAGTTGTCCACACTGCATACGACTGTTACAATTTTGAAGAATGTCTATTGTAGCTTTTCCCTAGTTCCTTGCCAATTATGTATTTGATTGGCACTGGTCCTTTCCTACCAGCTCCTGCTCCATGAAGAATTAGCAATATTATAAGAAAGATTCTCAGGCAATGCCTTCACTATTTACATTTAACACCAAGAGTAAGGCTTTAAAAGCTACTGTTGATGGTATTTTCATCCAGCTTCTCAGGCAATGCCTTTACTATTTACATTTAACACCAAGACTAAAGCTTTAAAAGCTACTGTTGATGGTATTTTCATCCAGATTGCTGCCTGCATAATGCCATCATAGGTTTATAGATCTTATTAATTATAATGAAATAAGTTGTGCATATGGCTGCAGCCAATTTTGAAGATGATACCCAGTCATTGACACTCTCCATCTTTTCCTTCATTTTCTATAGCAAATGCATTGGAAATGTGACTCCTATTTATTGTTAAAAGTCTAAGGAATATGAGAGAAATGGTCAGTGCTATAATCACGAGAAGTAAGTTGTGTAATATGAACTTGCACACATAGGGCATAGCAAACAAAGAGTATCTAACTCTGCAGAGAAAATAGAACAGACAGGAAACATAGAACAAACTATCAAAAACAAATTGAAACTTTGAAAGCCATGGAGAAGTGGAAGATAAATGGTATATGATGTTTCTACAGTCCATATTATTGAAATTGAATGCTTCTGGATTGAACTGTGTGTGTTCTTTTGTCATCAATGTTTTGGATCACACTATATGATCTATCATTCGTTTTGCTCTCTTCATCCTGATGATGGATCATGTATTGTGATATGAAACGTTGATGATAAAAAAAGCACATAGTTTAATCCAAAAGCATTCAATTTCAGAAAAAAGGTGGTCTGGAAAAGGAGCTTCTAATGCACTAATGAGATTGAATGGTCATGCTTAAAACGACAGCTACAAGCATACTAGCAAAAAACCTTGAAATCAAAAACAAACCACATTTTTCATTTTTTATGCTATATGTAAAGAGTGCTTGTCTTTTTTGAGAAACTTGTCCAATGTTGACCCACTCTCTCTCTAACCTTAATTGACTCTAAATAAAAAATTGTGTATGAAATTAGTTATACATACTTTAGGGCCTTAGGCTATTTTCTTCAAAAGAATTCTAAATGCTGATTTTTCTCATTTTTTCCTGAAACTTCGTCAGTTCATACATTTGTGTTTTTTAACCTCTAGGCTCACATGTTTCATCTCTTTACAAGCATGGCTACTATGGCTGATAATATAAAATTATCATTAAAATGATAGACTGGATATATGAGGTAGAGTAATATTGCACTCCAGGAATTACCAAAAGAAGGAATGTTTCAGAGGTTGTACCACATATAAAGGCCATGGTGTTAACTCAGATGAGTGTTGGTACCAGTGTTTCACACTGCATATGGTTTGGCTGCTTGGAGAGCACAAATAAAGGCATTTGCAGCATGGCAGAGAAGTTAGAAATCTTGACAGTTACAATGGAGAAGAATACTGAATAAGGTGGCTTGGGAAGGAGCCACCTGCATGGAGGAAGCACCACTAGTTTGCCTCCTGAGGAAGCTGTTAGAAAACATGGTAGTAGGCAATTATCTTGCTGTTGTTTCCCATCGTTTTCTGAATGTTCTTAAACTATATAGATAATATGCAATACAACTATTGTCAAGCAGATAAAGCAAGTCAATCTGGATTTTGAATGGTGTCTACGAAAACTGGTATTATAAGACTTTATAGAATTTTAAGAAACCTCTTTTGACCTCCTTGATGTTGATTTGGTCTGCATGATACCGTTAAAAATAAGTGTGGAGACTGTTTTTCTTCATGCTATTGATAGACCTAGTATAGCTAGTTCATGCCATACCAATGACACAAGTAGGAACAGTGACGTGGCAACATGATTGGGAGGACTTTTCAATTCATAGTTATACAAAAAAAATTGCAAGACTTGTGCTTAGACAATAGAAAATTTAAATTGTAAGAAAATTTATAGCCTGCAGAATCTGACATAATGGGCACTGAATCAACACAACAATAAAGGCAGGACTAACTAATGTCAACTTGAACAAACTTTGGAGACTTGAAACCATGAAGAGGACTAACTATGACCGTCCACACATGCCTAAGAAAAAGATAAATGTAAAGAACTGTGGATATCAGCACATGCATAAAACAAAATTTAAATACAGTAATCAAATAAGTAAATTAACGAGACCACAATAAAATTTAACCCCCATTTCAAGATTTGATACAGAAGAAGGTATCCAAGAGCCTAGTTCCTTTGGCAAAAAGAATACGAACCTATGTCACTTCTTGTCCATGAAGGGGACCAAAATAACATGGAATCTGCTGACTAAATTTATATATTCTTAAGGGACTGTCAGCTTCTTGAAGAACAAATTTGAATCACAGTGGTAAGAGGCCCTTCATAGTAACATATAACCACGCACCAGTTCCAAAATGTTAAGTAAACAGTAATTACACATCTTCATTAGCTAAACTGAGAAAACAACTGTACTAGAGTTGGTAGATGGAGCAAAATAGTAAGTACAATAATGAGAGTTAAAACTTGTGAGCTTATTTAACAGGGGTATTCCAGAGATAATTACATGAATTCTGAGACACTAGGAAAAATATGGTAGCCCCCTACGTGTGAGAAATAAATTGAACAAAAATATTTAGCAAACTCAAAGAATAAAGACTAATCACAGCAGAGCTTCAAATAATGGACATGTGCACCACTAATGAATAAGGAATAATACATTGGAGGAACTAAAACAGTTCTATTGACTAAGAACAGAAATTTCCATTAGCATTAATTTCCATCTGCAGAAAAGAATTTATTAAAAGATTCTTGGAAGCATACATTTTGATTAATTAACATTCTTCCACATCCAAAGCCTCATAAGAATCTTTAAAATAAACCATTTTTCTGGCTGGCGCAATAGAATTTCACAGACACGCAAAAAAGTAGCATGAGAGTCTTATGGAATGCAAACCTGATAATCAATCAACAAACAGTCAGAACTGCTAAAGGTTGATTTTCAAATATTTAATTAAAAGCTCCAACCTTACATCAGTTATAGTTCTTTGTATAGTTCTTTGTAGGTTATCCTAATATGGGTAAAAATGGTTTGTACTTGACCATAATAGCCATGAAGAGCATTCTCTTTATATAGATGGATAACTAGGATGCCAGTATTACAAACAACAAAGAATGTCATCTCAGAGAGACTATCCCAATTATATCCCTTCAAGAATTCTTCAAAGAAAACCAAAGTAATTATAAAATGCAGTAACAGATAATTCTGATCGGTGACTATTTGCTTTTCTCTGAACACTATTTGTAACACTAGTTGTCCACTTAGCCTTTTGGCTAAGTTACCGGTCCACAGGTACCTAGGCCTGAGCCTTTTGGCTAAGTTACCGGTCCACAGGTACCTAGGCCTGGGTCCTGGTCCGGGTCCAATTCCCTGTGGGTCCAGACAGGGTCCGGCCCTACTGAACCCGGGCGGACCCAGAATGTATTTAACCATCTTTGGCCCTTTTTAAATTTATCTTGACTTTTTTTTTACCTTTTTTTAACTTAAAAGAGTCCAATTCACCCCCTAACCCTAAAATGATGTTCGCCATGAAGGTTTGTGTGGCTTTGAAGGTCTTAATTTGGGTCTTATTGTGAATCCAAAATGATGTACACCATGAAGGTTTGTGTGGTTTTGGAGGCCTTAATTTGGGCTTTGCCCCCAAACCCCCACGAGGGGTGCTGCCCCCGGACCCCTACAAGGGGCGCTGCCCCTCAACCCCATTGGGAGCATTGCTCCCAAACTCCCATTGAATTCATTTGATTTGCTATGTACTCTCCAAGTCCAAGTTTCCAAGTTTGCCTTCATCTATAATGTCATCATCCAATTGGACAATCTTCCCTGATGCTTACCTGCAAGGATAGATGCAGTGGTGTAGTTAATTTTAATATATAATATATATCATGACATTCGAATTTGACTAATTGACATTCTAATGTATTTTTATTTTTATGGTGGTTTTGTTTATTATACAATATATGATGCTATGTGTGGTATTTTGAACTTAATTACTGTTGTGAATATGTATATATTTCTGATTTTTATATGTTTTTGTATGGATGAATCCAACCCAAAAAAAAATTTGACCGAACCCATGAACCGAATCCTCGAACCCGAACCCGAACCTGAACTGGTAACTTTTTGGGTTTGCAGATTTGAGCTTGGAATGAGTTCTGATTCATTAACCTATACAAGCTGCAGAGAACTTACCAATCTTCATGGTTCTTTGGTCTATATTTCTTTTCATTAGGCTAACTATTCTCAGTTCACTTTTATTTTTCAGAACCTAAAATAATGAAGTTCAGTTGTTTTTGGCTTCCATATGATAGAGAAGCAGAAAGTGCCTAACTAACAGAATCTCCATGGCATTCTATGCTGCATCCACCAATAGCAGCAGACAACTTATGCGAATGGAGATACCCACGAGGGTGTCTGTGGATTTGGTACCAGTCACAATCATAGAGGAAATTAAGGAGCATAAAGAAATATTTTGGTGTACAGCCAAACTGCAATAATAGGTATTTTTTGGCTTTTGCATAATTTCCACTGGTTCACTGTTTTAGGGGTATTCATCTCTTCTGTTTTTGCAATGTGCCTTACAAGTTCTTATCAAGATCTTATTAGTCTTTGGTTATTCTCTAGCCGTATTTTCTTGTAAGTGTTAAATTTTATTGGTTCTATGTTTTAGTGCTTGTTAGACCTAAGTAGTTTGCTTTTTTCAATTTGCACAATGGAGTTTTTTGTTGTTTTCGACTTTCATTCTCATTCAGAATAACTGGCTTCTACCTGGAAATTGACATTTGGTGGTTTCCTAGTCCATAACTGTACTCCAGTTTTAGTGGAAAAAAATCACATAAAAAATGATTAGTTTAATTATGAAAAAACTAAAAACTTTAAGAAATGAAGAAACAACCTTTTTGGAAGTTTTTTGCTTCTTGCTGGCACGATGCTTGTCACCTGTACATGAGAATATGAGTATTACAAGATAGATTTTTTAATGTACCTATATCTAAAAATCTTTGATCGACTTATGTACAGTGTAGAGTACATCACAAACCCTCCTTGTGGTTAAAAAGCATTAAATTGTAGCATATAGATAGCATTTGGATCAAAACAGAGAAAGACATTACAAAGCCCTTTGACAGATTAAGCAAGCAGGAATAAGCATAAAAGGGGAAGTTAAAGAATAGAGTACTATACCGTGTCCAGCCATCTTCCACTGATAAAGCTTCAACACAGAATAACTTATAAAACTGTCAAGAAACACTTCAAAGTATCAGTGTATCACACTTACACTCCACCAAGGTAACTTTTAAAGGCTATTTTTCACTATTTTCAAAACAAAAAATCACATTCACCTGTCAGCTCCACAAAACATTAAACAAGTTTTGTATAAAATGTTTGTCCAAATTCTCAAGTATCAATTGCAAATCCTGTGGGATTCCTCAAATACAACCCTTCATAAAATTTATTTCCTTTTTTCTTAATGTAAAAATTTGCCTACTATTAAGATAAAAAAAACATCCCTCAAAAATTTCCCTGCACTTCGCACAAAAACATTCAATATGTCCCTTCTGAACCCAAAAGGAACCACAGTCAGTAATATCAAAATTAACAAAAAGTGCATCTATTGGTGTTCTTTTCTGTGTTAACCCCTAACCCTAAGGTTCTTACCAAGATGTAGATAGGATGAGCAGTTTCTCAAACAGTAAGACACCTATCCTCAAACCAGAGGTTGAAAAGGCCAATGAACAAGATCATAAACCTCTTCTACACTTAGAGCCCTGCCAAGCTCGGGAGGGTAATCCCAGAGATTTTTTAAAGGATAAATCAATTAGGAAAACTTAGATGAACCCACACATAAAGATGACATTACATTTAACTTTGACTACTATTCTTTGTTAAGGGTTACTGCACATTCAAATTACAAATCTCTACTTTAAGTAGTTAGGTTAAATGATGCAACTTAGGATAAATCTTGGCAGATATGTTCAATGTTAGCAGTTCACAACATCATTAACCTAGCAAGATACACCATGCAACAATCCTCCAAGGTTTTTAGCAATTGCAAGATTGCAATAGATTTAGCAGAAATTTACAACTATGGATTGTGCATAATGGCAGATCAAATAAGCTAAAAATATATAAAAAGGTTTCAAAAAAAGTCTTGATTTATAATGAATGTGGGTGGTCAGCCTTCTACCATTAAACCAGTGCCTAAACTTGCAACACTGAGACTAATTTATATGAAACCCTAACATTACTGCAAACCCTAACTTTCAGATGAGTTTCATTTACTTGGCTCTATCTTGTAGAGCTCAAACCCTCAAATGCCCTTTAACCCAATAATGCAATCTCTACCAAATAATCCACAAACTATTTCAAAGCCTCACGTAACAGTTTGAAAGATTTCAATATGGCATACATAAGCAAAAAATGAAAGATTTAACAACACACCTAAGATGCAAACTAATAGAGCTCTGATACAAAATACAGCAAATGTGCACCTAGGGTTTCCTAGAATCCCCTAAAACTCTAAAAAAATTATGGAGACAGATTGCACAACCAAA
Organism: Sequoia sempervirens; assembly: GCA_007258455.2. Taxonomy (NCBI): domain Eukaryota; kingdom Viridiplantae; phylum Streptophyta; class Pinopsida; order Cupressales; family Cupressaceae; genus Sequoia; species Sequoia sempervirens. Next base: position 18,833 of record VDFB02321130.1, read on the forward strand.
TGAAAGTAATGACCTATATTGATTTTCTAAAAAAATTTACATTACGATTACAAATTACATTCGAACTGAAAAATCCAAGTTACAATCATATGCATAAGTAGTACATGTAAAATCAGCTCGACCTGGATGAGCTTTTTCCATACAAATGCAAAAAAACTAACACTTTACAATGAAAAGCAAATGCCCTTACATAGATCTGTGATTAGGGCATGAAAAACATGACTAACAGAATGCACAAGAGAGAACCATGCCATTGATGTCACGCATTGCATTCTCTAGTCTTGAAAATGTCATCTTGAGGTCGAAGAACATGCCATCAGTCATCGAAATCGTGCCATGAAGGTCTGTTGTTAAGATACTCATTGATCGTGCCCAAATCCACATGTAAAATGAGAAGAAAATCCATGAAATCCATAGAGAATATCACTTGGGACAATGTGAAATTTTCTTTCCTGAAAGATTTGATCCACAACAATATATTTGGCATAGCCAAGGCATCGTTCTCCTTTGAATCCGTGCTTTCTAGGCATAAACAAATGTTTATAAGCATACTTTGCTAGGTGCAGGGCCAATAAATGAAACCCTGACTAGTTTTTGATTATCCATCATTGAAACTACTTGAAGCGTGCACCAAAACAGTGCCTAATCCTTCTCGGGCAATAAAAAGATGTTTTTGTGCCTAATCCTTTGATTATCCATCGTAGAATGAGAAGAATATCACTTGGGACAATGTGAAATTTTCTTTCCTGCAAGATTTGATCCACAACAATATATTTGGCATAGCCAAGGCATCGTTCTCCTTTGAATCCGTGCTTTCTAGGCATAAACAAATGTTTATAAGCATACTTTGCTAGGTGCAGGGCCAATAAATGAAACCCTGACTAGTTTTTGATTATCCATCATTGAAACTACTTGAAGCGTGCACCAAAACAGTGCCTAATCCTTCTCGGGCAATAAAAAGATGTTTTTGTGCCTAATCCTTTGATTATCCATCGTAGAATGAGAAGAATATCACTTGGGACAATGTGAAATTTTCTTTCCTGCAAGATTTGATCCACAACAATATATTTGGCATAGCCAAGGCATCGTTCTCCTTTGAATCCGTGCTTTCTAGGCATAAACAAATGTTTATAAGCATACTTTGCTAGGTGCAGGGCCAATAAATGAAACCCTGACTAGTTTTTGATTATCCATCATTGAAACTACCTGAAGCGTGCACCAAAACGGTGCCTAATCCTTCTTGGGCAATAAAAAGATGTTTTTGCCGGTTGCTAGTACCAATCTAGCATGTCAAGATCCTTTCTGGTGTCCGCGTGGCTTTCCAAGCCGTTATGACAAATTGGCAAGAAGTCAATGAAAAATGGGCGAGAGTTTTTGAATTTCAGAGTTCATACCAAATCCATTACCTCATACTACTGTTTGGGCTATCAGGAATTAGGGGTGACAAGGAAGTCATGTTGAATGACGAAAGTGAAATATTCTTTCCCAGATGTATGAAGAAAATTGTGCGTTTTTGGTAAAAAGAATTGTTTATTTTGCAAATGCATCCAAAGTATTTCTTTGCTGTATGATGAAATAAATTTGTTCCCAGAATTTCCACTACCAATTATCAGACTACAGATTTGCAGAAATAAGAACAACTTTAATAACTAGATTGCCTTAAGCCAGAACTCTTACTAAATTTCAATACCCGCATTTATCTTGAGAATCACTGGTTTTATTTCATGGCAGCAGGTTAAATGCATAGAAACCACTTATTTATTGCCACAGTTTAAAATGAAAGAAAACTACAGTTGGTGCGACTAGAACCTGGAGAATGATGCCTGGTCTTCAATTAGAGGTTTGCTGTTGCAGCGCCCAGAACTGTCAAGGAGCCACGATTTATTCCTTAGAATATATGCCAGAGGTTCGATTTTATTCTCCACAGCCTATTCTGATGGCGCCCGTCTTGTCTTGCAAAATCACGGTAGTCTGAATGGCGGCGTTAGACTTGAGCAAATTCCCGTCCTCCTGATTTGATTGCAGTCCGCTTCTGCTAGCCTCAAACACAGGTGATAGCTTAGATATTCCAAACGTCCAGATGCTGATATGGGGTTTCCGTCTCATTCAACAGAGAGCCAGGGGTTTCGTTCTGGGTCGGAATTTCTCACGACTCTTCATAGTTCGACGGAGAAAGATAAAAATCAACACAAAATCTGAATGATTCGTTCCTCCAATTCACCTCCCCATGCAGCTGCTTAGCCAAAGCCAAAGCTCAATATTTTTAGGAGTATTTTATGGAGCTGGTGGCTCATGAACTTTATTTATTTTTTCAATTTAAATTTTATTTTTTCAATTGTATAATTAATTTTATGAACTTTATTTATTGTTAGAGGCTTTGTTCGAAGAGGAAAAGATCGTTGAAACGGCAGGTTACCTGATCAAAATACACAGTAGAAGAAACAAAATTAGTAAAGAGTTAAAGGGAAACATAAGTACTCGGTGAGGTCGGCAGGTGCTCGGTTTGTATCAAATTATGGTTTCAGTTCTGTTTTGGGGTCCCATAGGCCAGCTGGTCTCGTGGACGTAATTAAAAGCATTCATTCATTCATTCAATCGTGTTATGATCCATAACAATTCATAAAAAATAAATCACTTCATCAAAAACTACAAACTCATTAAAAACAAAGATAAAATAGAGAGTCCTTTGCGCAATGACAACCACCTAACCAAAATAGTAGGGTGGCAATTGTGTGTCAAGACCTTTTCAAACATAGTGGTGGTCATGGATGTGCAATGGTAGTTCAATTAGTGCCATGGCGGCTTCATCTGTTTCATAATACTTTCATCAAAATGTCTATGGTCATTTTCCTTGTTCTATACAAGAAGTAAAGTAATGACATAAAAGGTAACTTTCATTGTTCCTCGACAATTATTAGTCTTTGAGCACACAAAAAGACACTTCTAATGTGCAATATTAGTAAGAGATCGAAACCCACAGAAGCAAAAGAGTGAGAAAGAATTAGAGTCTAGTTGGCTGCATGAGTAAAATTTGCTGGTGCAAGAAATAACATATCTAATAAAACGTATCTTTCATCAAATTGTATTCAAAGGAGAGCAGCGTCAACACTGAAAATGTAATAATTTTGAGCAAATAAAATGTATTAAGAATATTTTGTGCGGGAAGGAAAAAAATGGAGGGAAAAAATAAGTAATATAAAAAAGAGGGAAAGTGAAATGCGGTACTAGATGTCATTTTATTTTCACTTGCAGCAGCTACTTATTTCCAGCCCCCCAAATTTTGCAAAGGCTATTTACAATTTTTAAGCAGTTGCTACTTGACGAAAATAGGATAAGATTCCAAATTATCCAAATTTTATTAATAAAAAAATTTCATGGGGACACTTAACTGCTTAATTTTAAGCAGAAATTTGAGTTAAGCAGCAACATGGGGACAGGGGGTTAATCACTCAGAGTTTCCAATCTTGGCTTCTAAAAATCTGTCAACTTGCTTTAGGAGAGCTCGTTCAATTAGAAAAATCATACGGCTTTCATCTTTTTTCCTGAATCAAATAATCGCTCATAATTGCGAATAAAACTTTAGGCACGATTTGAGTTATTGCCCATTATGAAGTATCGCCTAGATTATTCAAAGTGGGCCCCACCACTATCCAAAATGAATAATTAAATAAATTCAAAAGACTATAGTTTTTCCCAGCTTTTATTTAATTATCTCTTATTCCCTTACAAATTTATTATTTCCCTAATCTCGGGAATTAAAGATTAAGAAATTATTCCATACTTATCACTTGATGAGGAGGGACATTACAGTCCTCCCTTCCCGGGATTGTTGGTCCTTTAGCAATCTCAAATTGGGGTGTTGAAGAATCTCTTCCCCTTCCCATGTTGCATCCTCCACGGGAAGATCTTTCCATTTGATCAAATATTCTCGAATTATCTTATTCCTCAGCTTCCTTTCTCTCCAATCTGCAATACCTTTAGGAACTAACACCAAATTCCCTTCTTCATCAAGTGGTGGACGCTCAGGAGATGCCACAACCTGCTGACCCAATGCCTTCTTGAGGCAAGAAACATGGAAGACGTTATGAATCTTACTGCCCTCAAGAAGTTCCAATTCATATACAACTTCACCAATTCTTCTCACTACCCTGTATGGTCCATAAAAATGTGGCTGAAGTTTTTATGCACCACTTTTCTTCAGTGAGGACTGTCTGTATGGTTGCAAACGCAGAAAAACTAAGTCTCTGACCTCAAATGATCTCTCGACTCTATGTCTATATGCATACATTTTTTGTTGGTTCTGAGCATGTTGCAGATTATCCTTCAATGCCTTGAGAATATCCTGATAGTTTTGCATTGTCTACTTGGCTTGTGGGACCCTGCTATCGTCAAAGGCCAAATCTACAAATGACAAGGCCTCATACCCATATAAGGCTCTAAAGGGAGACATGTCGATCGACATGTGGTAGGTGGTACTGTAGCAATACTCAACTAAATGTAACCATCTGATCCAAGCACACTGTTGCCCTGACACATGATTTCGTAGATATCCCTCAATCCACTTATTTACTATCTTTGTATGTCCATCGGTTTGAGGATGGTAACTTGTGCTTGGTGTCAACTCTATACTTGCCAATTGAAACAATTCTTGCCAAAACATACTTAAGAACTTGTTGTCTTAGTCACTGACGATTGTTTTGGGGAGTCTATGCACCTAAATACTTCCCTGAAGAATACCTCTGTCATCTGAACTGTGGTGTAAACAATAGATATAGCGAAGAAATGTGCATATTTGGTCAATCTATCCACAATCGCATATATGCAATCTTTCCCCTAGACACGTGGCAATCTTGTGATAAAACCCATGGATATTCCTTCCCATTTCTGCTCAGGTATGGGCAAAGGTTGTAGAAGTCCCGCAAAGAATGTGTTTCTGCCTTGTTTTCCTGGCAAGCCAGGCATTCTCTAACATGTTGCAACGCATCATCTTTCAAACCCTTCCAAGTAAGCCTCTCACAAATCTAGCGATAAGTTTTGAAGAACCCTAGATGCCTGATAGAGGGGTATCATGCACAGCCCTCAAAATCCTAGCCTTTAGCTTTGATCCTAGTACAAGATAGATTCTATTCTTATGATAAATAATGTCACTAACTACTGAATATTTGTCATCCTATACCTAGCCATCAATCAAATCACAAGAAAAAATGTTTTTGGTATATTCGGCCACTAATTGAGATTTCCAATCAGTTGAAATCTCAGTGAGAGAGCAAAGTGTTGCTTTTTCTGGAAAGAGCATCAACAACAATGTTCTTCTTCCCCTTAATGTATTCCACATCAAAGTCATATGCTTGAATCTTGCTCACCCACTTTTGTTTCCGTTCATTCAAATCCTTCTGCTTAAGAAAATATTTGAGACTATTGTGATCAGTCCTGACCACAAATTTAGTACCCACTAATTACTACCTAAACTTAGCTAGCACGTGCATGATCTCTAGCATCTCCTTATCATAAGTAGAGTATAGCCTCTCATTATCTCTCAACTTTTTTCTCTCGAATGAAATCGGATGTCGATTTTGCATTAGAACTGCACCAACTCCTTGACCCATTGCATCACATTCTAAGACAAAATGGTTGTGTAAAATCTGGCAATGCTAAAACTGGACATGAGCTCATGACCTCCTTCAGCTTGTCAAATGTCACTTGTGCCTCCTCAGACCAAAGAAACGCACCTTTCTTAGTAGGGTTTTTCAAGGGTGATGCCAACTATGAGAAGCCCCTCACAAATCTCCTATAGTAAGAGCACAAACCCAAGAAGCCTCTCAACTCTGATATGTTCTTTGGTGGTGGCCAATCCAGAATTGCTTGTATTTTCTCTTGGTGTACCTTCACACCATCAACTCCAATCACATGTTTGAGATAGAGTATATTAGTCATCCCAAACTCACATTTAGAAGCCTTTGCATAAAGCGATTGAGCCTCCATGATACTCAACACTACATCCAAATGTTGCAGGTGATCCTCCCAAGTTCTGCTATATATTAGAATGTCATCAAAGAAGACCAAAATAAGCTTTCGCAACTACTCACGAAAAGTGTGGTTCATGCATGACTGAAATGTGTCTGGTGCATTTGTGAGTCCAAATGGCATGACCAAGAATTCAAAATGCCCATAGTGACAACGTAAAGCAATTTTGTGAACATCTTCTTCTTGGACTCATATCCAATGATAGCCCGAATGAAGATCAATTTTGGAAAAGAACATGACCCCGTGTAACTCATCAAGTAGTTCATCGATCCTGAGGATAGGATATATGTTCTTTATGGTTTTCTTATTCAAGGCCCTATAGTCTATGCACATGCGCATAGTTCCATCCTTTTTAATGAGAACAACTGATGAGGCAAATGGACTAGAACTGGGCTGGATGTGTCCCGTGCTTAGTAACTCCTTGATCATCTTCTCAATCTCCTCCTTAAAATGGTGTGGGTGTCGGTAGGGCGTAGTTATGACTGGTTTAGCCCCCTCCTCAAGCTCTATGACATGCTCGAACCCATGATCAAGTGGGCGACCTGGAGGAATGTCTCCAAATACTTTCACATGCTTCTCTAACACTATCTGGATATCAACATGGAGTTCTGGTTTGTTGTATGAGGTAGGCTTGGTAGAAACAAAGCACTGAACTACCCAATCCACCTCCCCATGTCTAAGTAAATCCTCCATTCTTCTAGCTAACACTACACAAGGACCGCCATCAGACATGGCCTTCAATACAATCTTCTTATCATCAACCATAAACTCCAACTCCATTTTGTGGAAATCTTGAGTGTATCTCCCAAGTGACTGCAACCACTGCAAACCTAACACTGCATCAATATTACCAAGACTCAACACATAAAATTCATTGGTCAAAGATTAGTCTCCAATCTGGATGTTGAGTTGGCAAACCATCCTGGTGCAATTCAACTGAAACCCATCTACTACAGTCACATTGAACCCTGAAAACTCCTCAACCTGTAGCCCACGCTTCACCACAAGTCCCTCATCAATGAAATTGCAGGTGGCTCCACTATCCACCAAACAGACCATGTGTTGTCCCTTAATGACACCCTTCAAATGAAATGGATGAAGTCTAGGAACCCCAGATAGTGAGGCAATGTTGCTCTGGGGAATCTCCTTGACTCTCGAATCAACTAATTCCAACTGTGGAGGTTGTTCCTCATGTCCACTATCATCTTCAGCACTAGTCTCATGGACATCCTGCTCCTCGTCATCTGAAATGACCTCAATGAAATGAACCTTACCTTTCCTAAGGCAACAACGATCACGGTTCCATGGCTCCTTATAGTAGAAACATAACTATTTCCTATGTAGCTCATTTCTAAACTCCTGATCAGATTTTTGTGGGATGCTCTTTTTCTGATTAAAACTCTTTTTTTTGGTTGAAATCCACCGAAGGCCTTTTTCTGAGGCTGGAAGGAAGGGTTAGTCTCTAAATCAAGGGTTAGGCCAATTGCATCATGTAAGGTACTAGGCTTATGAGCCTTCACTAAACCCCTCAATCTGTCACTTAGACCCTCAATGAACAACATAGTAACACGCCTCTCAGACATATCGGGAACCATGACTGCAATCTTCTGAAATTCATTAATATAAGTCTCAACATGTCCACTCTGCTTCAACTGAGCCAAATCCCTGTAGTAAACTTCAATATCCTTCTAATCAAAGCATGCAATCAATTTATCAACAAACTCCTCATATGAATGTATCATGGCATGGTCTTGTGAAACCAACCCATGGTGCCACCAGTCATATGCTACTCCCTCCAGATGCATCATGGAAAATTGAATAGCCTTATCTTCCTCCATCGATTTCAAGGATAGGAAGGTGTCATGCTTATGGACCCATGATCTCACACTTATTTTCCCACTTCCATCAAAGGTTAGTTAAGGAATCTTATTTAATGCTTCCTTGTATTCCTTGGATTGAGTTCCTTGACTAGTTTTCCTTTGGACACCCCTTTCTTGCCTCTCCAGTCTAGCTCTAGCTTTATCCCTTTGTTGATTCATAAACTGATTTAGATTAATTTATTGCCTCACATCAAGTGGAAGTGTTCTATATTCATCATGGGCCACCATAACATCAACAGTGATATATGTGTCTTCCTCCAACTCCAGAATGGTCTCCACTTATGGTTGTCTTGTCACAAATGTGGGGCGTAAAGGCCAATCAAACCTTGTGCTTGTTGTCATAACAACATTAGTGGCTGCTCTTTCACAATTCTTGTGACTAGCATCACTTTTGTTATGGCCACTGCTTGATCTGCTCGATCTGGCACGATCCAATCTCATTTGCCCCATGGCTATGATCATACAATTTTGAAACTATCATAGCATTTGTTGTTGTTGTTGGGAAAATGTGGTTAAGAAGTTATCCAATTGTGCATTCAAATTTCTTGGTGGGCTTTCACCTCCTCTTTCACCCATCTTCGTTTCAACGATGTTATTACCACTTCCTTCTCCCTGTTGCTCGAACCTACTTCGGGTGAAATATCTATGTGACATGCAAATTTAAATTCCCAATAGGCTGGCAGGTATCTAGGCTCTGATACCACTAAAATATTCTTTCCCAAATGTATATGAAGAATATTGTGCATTTTTGGTAAAAGAAATTGTTTATTTTGCAAATGCATCCAAAGTATTTCTTTTCTGTATAATGAAATAAATGTTTGTTCCCAAAATTTCCACTACCAATTATCAGACTACAGATTTGCATAAATAAGAACTTTAATAACTAGATTACCTTAAGCCAGAACTCTTACTAAAATTCAATACCCGCATTTATCTTGAGAATCACTGGTTTTATTTCATGGCAGCAAGTTACATGCATAGAAACCACTTATTTATTGCCATAGTTTAAAATGAAAGAAAACTACAGTTATTGTGACTAGAACTTGGAGAATGATGCCTGGTCTTCAATTAGAGGTTTGTTGTTGCGACACCCAGAACAATCAAGGAGCCACAATTTATTCCTTAGAATATATGCGAGAGGTTCAATTTTATTCTCCACAGCCTATTCTAATGGCACTCGTCTTGTCTTGCAAAATCATGGTAGTCTGAATGGTGGCTTTAGACTTGAGAAAATTCCCATCCTCCTGATTGGATTTCAATCTGCTTTTGCTAGCCTCAAACACAGGTGATAACTTAGATATTCCAAACGTCTAGATGTTGATATGGGGTTTCCATCCCATTCAACAGAGAGCCAGGGGTTTCATCCTACGTTGGAATTTCTCACGGCTCTTCATAGTTTGAATAGAGAAAGATAAAAATCAACACAAAATATGAATGATTCCTTCCTCCAATGTGTGCCTCTTAATCACTCGGAGTTTCCAATCTTGGCTTCTCAAAAATTCGTCAACTTCCTTCAGGAGAGCTCGTTCAATTAGAAAACTTAGATGACTTTCATCTTTTTTCCCAAATCAAATAATCACTCACAATTACGAATAAAAATTTAGGCACGATTTGATTTATTGCCCACTATGAAGTATCACCTAGCTAAGAGTTGATTATTCAAAGTGGGCCCCCACCACTATCCAAAATGAATAATTAAATAAATTCAAAAGACTATAGTTTTTTCCAACTTTTATTTAATTATCTCTTATTCCCTTATAAATTTGTTATTTTCCTAATCTCAGGAATTAAATATTAGGAAATTATTCCATACTTATCACGTGATGAGGAGGGACATTACAAAAATTCTGAAGGAACTATTGGTGATCTGAGCTATGAGTACCAAATCCCTAAGGACCAATTTCTGGGATGTCAAACTTGGGAAGAGTACCACAAATCCTATGTTCAAGCTAAGCAACTAAGGACTGATTACTAAGGTGGGTAAGACCTCCTTCACTTTTGGTTCTACAAGACCAAGGGGGATTTCCCTAAGGTTTTGAATTGAATATTATTACAAGGATTAAACAATTACATTGCTACAAACCATACCCACTACACAGTGTATCCCTATATTAGTGTCACAATATACCTATGTGTTGGCTTGAACATACAAGGCCACACACCTTTATATAGCAAAAATTATTACTAGGCATAAAATTTTATGATACAAATATAACAACCCCTATTGTTGTTATAGACTTACACCTAAAATCTACAAAAATTAATACAACACAACTAAAAGAAAGTGATTATGATTGAATTGTTTTAATGTATTGGGGTAATGAGAAATGGACTCAATAGCAGACTGGATTTAATAGAAAACTGGTGTCAATTCTAGCTATGCAACAAATTCATGAATTCATTCAAAACATGTAATGATTGAAATCCTGGGTGTGATACCTTAATGAAGGTTTTGTTGAAGACTATACTCCTTCGAATACATAAGTAAACTAGGTTCTACAAATGCATTCAAATAAATAGTTGAATTTGCAAAATATTAAATGAGTCTACTTAGTAATCCATAGACAAACTTGAACATTTCCTTTATTATATGAAAAGACACCATGCAAAAGAAAGGCAGGGTTTTTACAATCCTTTGGTTGGCCAATTGATCACACATATATCCAAAAATGAAAAAAATGCCAATGGATACACTCAAGCAAGATCGATTCCACACTTTAAAATCATTCTTTAGATATTACAATGAATTCATTACACATTTGGGATGAACTTGGACAATCAAAATACAACAAAATGTATTTCCCTTCACTGGAGCTAAAACCCTAGCTATTTGAAAGTGTCTTCTTCTTAGCTTTTCTCTAAATTATTTTTTCCATCATCTAAAAAATGAAAATGGATGTGTATATGCCCCACTGCAAGTCGTGTCGGAGTGGAAAACATGCAAACCTACAAGAAAATTCTAAAATTTTCAACCTCAATGATTACAGGGAGTGCCCATGCCTCTACGCTATGCTTTTCATCATTTATGTACCTTAAAGCAAACTCAAACATGTATTGATGTATCCACAAGGTACGGGGAGCCACCTTCCTTTTATCTACAACACTTTTAGTCAATAAAGACATTTATGAAAGGAGGGAGAGTTGGTGGGCGAGTAAATGCAAGTAGTTGGGCTTGGCGAGTAAACACAATGCCACTTCGTTTGGCACTTAAAACATTTTTGAAAATTCTTTAACAACTAAAACAAGCTCCTTCGTCAACGATCTCAAAAATTTAGAAACCAAACATAATCTCCAAAGCACTTTGTGAGCTCCTCCTCAAAGGTCAATTAGCTTCAATATGCTCCCTCACTAAATCTTCATATGTTGGCACTCAAATGCCCATTGGGAACTCCTAGCAATTCACAAACCATGGAAATCTATGACAAACACTAGGCTTAGTGTTTTTCAACACTTTAGTGAGGTTATAAAACCTCCACGAGCTCTAACAAACACTAGGGCCTCACACTTCATCCACCAATGAGCTCCAAATACCATCAGGCCTCTTACATGTCAACATTTCAAGAAGTTGCAAAACCATGTTAGGCTCCAAGGGTGGTTATGGTTATAAAACTACCCAAACCTCCAAAAAACACTAACAAATGCATCCCCATCTTACCTTGCTTGTTGGCACTTGGAGGAAATTAATAACCAATCAATGCTTGGAGAAATTCCAAAACCATGTTGAGAGCTGACATAGGTTTTAGAACCCACAAAATCGATGACATACATAACACTTTCCTTCCTTTTTATACTTTCTCGACAAAACCTAGAAAAAATTGAATCATTTTCAAGAACCTAGGGTGGTTCTCAAACCACACACCACCAACATTGGATTCTTCATTTACTTACTTCTTGCATCACATGTTCCTTTGAGCGTTTCAACCATTTGAGAAAAAATAGAACCGCATCAACACTTCTTGCCTTATTGATAACTAGATGCAATTATGAAACTAACTCAAAGTTCTACCACATTTAAAACCTCCCCTCCACTTTATTATTTGTTGAAGGCACACAGGGAACACAAAACCTTAGTGGAGGTTTCGAGTTCCTAGATCCTAGGAAAACTCTGACAACTTCAAGTATCTTTCAACAAGTTCCTATTTATAGGAGCAAGAGCACCCAATCAGAACTCTTTTGAAAAGCTTCATAAAACACGTATATCGACACATAGAACTTGGTCGAGAACTTCGACATTGTTAAGAACCTTGTTGGAGGTTCATGTAATTCCAAAACCAAACTAAAACTTTGACAACACATCACGTAATGTCTTCCCTTGTCAAGCCATCAAGCCACCCTCAACTTGCTTACCAAAGGATTGGGGAAGATGATACCCTGATACCCCAAAAAATACATTTCTTTAAGAGGGGAGGTGACGACTTGCCACCCCGACACCCTAATGAAATCAACTAAAAAATACTTTGTTTTTAGGCTTCCTCCACCGAACATACCACAAAGCATCAAACTTAGTGGCTCCTTGATAGGATGGGAACAAGAAGAACTCTGATAATTTGTCAAATACACTTATGTTTTTTTTGTACAACTCATCTCCTTCTAACATTGGACATGGGATGGAGGCAAGGAATGCCTCAAAAGTCTAACAAACCAAACACTTAGAATATTTCAAAGAGCAATGGATTTGAGATCGAGGGATCAAGGACACAAGGAACGAGTACCAAGGTAAGGAGGAACCCAAAACCATGACAAAAGGACTTAGGAAATTTTTACAAGGGTTTTAGGTGAGGTTTCGATATCGATAAGAAAGGCATACAAGTATGGATACCACCAAAAAACCAAAACTCCAAAAACACATGAACGTGAAGGTAAACAATGGAAAAATCCCAAACTTAGGCTTTTTGAGTCCTTACACCACTTGACACTTAGGGGGACCCCTTTCAGATTTTTGAGATCAATTATCAACAAAAGGTGGATAAGGTTGAATGCACAACCCTCAGAGCAAAACAAAGAAAAAAGTGACACAAAAAATTGGGGTCCCAACAAGAATAACCTTAAGGAATTAACAAAGTGTTAGGTTGTCAAGGATCAAGGTTCGGACTTGACTCATACTTGGTACCATTTTTTAGGGAAGTCTGGTTCTAAAACTCTTATGAGAAATACATAATAAGTTATTGAGCGACAAGGTTTCAAAGCAACCAGGGAAAGAGCACTAAGGTGTAAGGATGGGAAAAATTTCAACTCCAAAGAAGTATGAAAGAATCGACAAGGGGAGTTTAGCATATCTTGGAATAGGTATCATGTTGAAGAGAAGTCCAACAACTCCAACAAAGAGCGCTTAGAAAAAAAATACTTTGAAATGAGCTTTAAGGAGTTAGGGAAGGGATATAAGCATGACCAAGTTCAAAAATCTAAAAAATAGACTTAGTAAACTTTAAGAGGGCAAGGGATTGAAATGTTGAGGATGACAAGGAACAAGTACTCAAGCTAAGGGAAGGCAACAACTCCGATTCTAAGTGACAGAAATTTTTTGAAGTGGGAGCCAAGGAGTCAAGGGAGAAGTAAATGGAGTACTTTGATTAAGGATCGTCCAACTTCCCAATCCAAAAGATAGGAAAATTTCAACAACAAAGACTAGGAGGAGAGGTAAAGATAGCAAGGGAACTCTAACATGTTGACAAGAATGAGCAAAAAGCATGGAGGGATGAGGAAGTATGAAAGTCTAACAAAAGTGAGAGACTTAAGTGTTTTAACAAGGACTTTCAAGGACTGGGGCTTGAGGATGCCAAAGAAATGATATAAAAGGAAGAATAAGTCCAACAGTCTGCATTAGAAAAGTTCTAAAGCAAATGATACGATTTCAAAGTTTTGAGGGTAAAATGGATATGGTACGCTAGTTAATGAATTCTCAAAACTCTGATGCCAAAATACTTAGAAACATTTGGATTGCAAAGAATTGAGCTTTCAAGGCTTGAGGGGGAGCTATATGATGGGATGACCAAGTCCATAACCCAGCAAACAAAAGACTTGACTTCAACAATAAGTTGTCAAAGGACAAATATCAAGAATGTGATGGGAGTGGCATGAATGGAGAACCAAGTCTGACACTACAACAAGAGAAAATATTCTAAGGCATTAACACATTTCACAGTTTAGGGATATGCATGACAACCTCGACAAGTTCGATAGGTCCACAAATTTTACACAAACAAATTTTATAAACTTTTAGGCCATATTGTCAAGATTGGGTGGAAGGCTATGCAGTAAGGATGATGCCCAATAACTTGATATACAAAGGGAAAGGAAAAACAGTTGGGATGGCATACCAAGATGGACAACCCTAAAAGTCCAAAACTCCTACAACTCATAGAACTTAAGGAATTGACCCATATAGCTCCAACACTTATAATTTTTTGGGCCTTTTGCACTTTGAAAAATAATGAAAACACATACGGCAATGCAAGGTAGACTTCGACAGATTTTAACAAAGGGAAATCCACTTGTATTATTTCAGATTGGTTATAAAAGGTGGGGCCTAGCACAAAGCCAATGTAACACATGAGAAAATAAAGCTACATCTGCAATTTTTTTAGAGATACATGGTTGGGCTCTAATAGCATCCATATTGAATTTTTGTAACATGAACTATCTTGGAGTTGCTTCACACGAGTTCATATTTCACATATATTAAGAGATACAATATTAGCAAGTAAAAACAATTTTCTTTAACTCTCTAACGAGATAATTCATGAGAATGCTATGAACAATGATAGGGTTAACATAATTTAATGAGTTTTCCAACCTTAAGTAGAATTTACCAAATTTAAGTAGTGTTTTCCAAGAGTTTACTAGACTAGCAATTACATTTCACTATGCAATTGGCACACCAACAAAAATTTGCAGTAAGCACACTATGTACATAAACACAAAATTTGAAAGAAAAACAATTTTTTTTTTAAATTTGGAAATAGAAAGAAAGTTACAAAATTTAGTTAGGAAGGGCTTAGAGCACATCATTGTTTGAGATAATCCAATTAGAAGAGGTTGTGATTACGTATAGATTAAACTCCCCCCTCTTCCTATTGTAGAGATATCCATTGTCTTGCATGCAAGCATACCATTGGTAGTTGAAGGTTGGGGAGATGTGCAGATCTGCAATGTGCATCTTGGTCTCAATCCCATGTTGTTTCCAAGCTCAACTTGCTTTTAGAGTCTCTTTTAATTCTCTATCTACATCTAATCTTATTAAAATATCCAAAGGTTTGAGTAGTTGGCAGTCTTGAAAGAGCCACTCAACCATAATTTGCTTGCTTTGTCACGTCAGAAGATTTCAAAGCTTGAAGCTCACAAAGCCCTTTAGGAACCATGAGTCCCATCTCATCACAACATGTTCGCATGACGAAGTAAAATGTTTCATATGTCTCTTGCAGACTTGAAATATCTCATCAACCTATATGATTGTGTTGGTGTTCCCCTTTGCTCTTACAAAGTATATGACAAGTGGGAGAATGTTGGGATAGTGTATCATACATCTTGTAATTATAATGTTCAAAATTAATTATTTAATATTTATTTTTATTCATTTGCCAACCCACATGGAAAAGGGTGTCCCACTTATGACTAGGCCATTATGCCATGTGTACACTTTATTATGGTGTGAATAGCGATGCATAAGAGAATAGATTTTCATCAAGGATGTGTAAGAGAACCTATGATGAAGATAGTGGTGTAAAGAGGTATTAAGACATAAGAACATGTTTGTAGGATAGTTACATTGTTGACTAGAAATCTTGACCAACTTTATGACACATGTTAAGACATGTCGCAAAACATCTTTTAAGGGAGATTATGGAGCCAAAATGGAGCACCCTATTGGTGAGTGGACTATGATAAAATTATTGAGCATTATGATGAAATAAGAGCATCTATTATTATTGTATACACTTAAATTTGCTCTAGAGGAAATTAATTAAATACAAGTTATTTAATTAATGATCTTTAATTTTGTCTACTTATAAAAAAATTGTAAAATTTATTTATATAGTTCATTTTCTATAGTTCTTCCTATCTTAAATCATTTTCTTCATGACTTAATTAAATGATCAAATTTAATTAGTTTGTTTTATTTAATTAATCTCCTCTCATTAAATTTGAATTTAAGCACATGTCTACTAACTTCTCATCTTCCACCTCATCATGTGTCTCATGAAATTAAATATTTCTAATATTTAATTTGGCATTTCTCCTCAACAAATTCTAACCAATTTGGGACACTTGGCCTTCATCTTCATTTGATTCCTCTTCACACTTGGCAGTTTGTTCTTCTAAAGGGAACACACTCCCCTTTTCTCTCTAACCTCTTCACCTTCAACTGTCCATTCTCCAGATCAAATCCAGACCGTTGATTTATGCCACCTAGGCTCATACCTTGGAAAATCTATAAATGGACCCTCATTTACAACAAATGCATATAGAGAGCTGAGCATAATTACACTATGTAGAAATTTCATTAGTATTTTCATCTTAGCATTATCATTCTTGTGTTAGCATTGTAGCATCAAGTAGATTAATCATGGCATTACCATTAGCAGCATCTTAATTTTTGTAGTTTCATCATATCATTTCATTAGCAAAATCATAGCAACATCATCATCTTTGCATAATCATCTACAACAAATTTAGCCATCATGTAGTGTAGGAAACCCTTCTTGCATTTCCCGCATCTCTCATTCTTCAGGTTGTCATTTGGAAAGTCACATGCACAAACAATTTGAGAGAAAAATGACTTAAAGAATCCTTGGAGATAGAGGACAATGAGATGCCATTGGGGAATTTATTTGTTTCAATTTGATTATTGCTTGAATTCCTTGATATAATGTTTCATTGGTGTGTTGTATAGCTTTTAATTGCTTATTCATGATATATTTTATATAGCACACAATTATTATTACTATGTTGACTCATCATGAATAAGGTGTTGGAATTTGGACCCTAGATTTGGGAACCATAGTTAGGTCATGGTATTGGTCCATGGTTTGTGGTTTACCACTTAAGGTTTTTTGTATTGAATTTCATTTATATTTGGTGCTCAGATTAAAGTCAAGTACGAGTTATATGATTGATTTGCAGGTACTAAATATATTCTACCATAATTTCTCCAAAATCTGATTATTGGTGATACTCATGTAAAAGCATAGCTTGAGATTTGTATGTAATACAATTGGTTTTTCTTTGGAGTGTGGAGTTTTCCTCCCAAAAGGGTTTTCCCAATGTATATCATCTTCTTGTGGCATAATCTCTTTGAATGTTTTTTTTCTATCACTGTAAGATTATTATTTTTGCACATATATCTCCTCAAAGATTAGTGTAGGAAGCATATTATGCACCATTGCTTCCTTTCAACTTCCTCTTGTAGGGAATTACCATCCTATGGCTCATAAGGGGAGGTGGCAATTATTTTCTTTCTATGTGTTGTGCTTTCTCTTTCAATCTATTTGTCATTAACTTCTCATCTACCAAGGCCTTTTTAATTTTAGTAATTATGCATTAGCCTCTTCATGTTTTTTGTGTAGCCTTTTTGTAGTAGCCTCACTAAATTAAATTTTAAGTACGACCAAGGCAATAACATCTAGAGCAAAGACCTCTCCTACTCTTTTCACTATCAACTTAATTTGCACTTCTTGTGGTAGGAAATCAACATATGGCTTGTTTTCTACAATGGTAAATGCCCATATTGCCAAAGCTTCTTTCTCAGTATCAAAATTTTATCCCTCAAAGAATTTGCATGTCTCCCTCTAGCTACTAAACAATTCTTCGTTTCTTCCCTTGATTGTAAGAGACACCCACTTTCCTTAACCATTTATTTCCTTGCTCTACGATACTCTCAATACCAAAATCAAAATTGAGGGGTGGGTTTGAGCTTGCTACAATATCTTGAACATCATCCCCCAATAGTTCATTTAACTTTTTCTTCTCTTTTTATCTTGGCATTTAATGCAATTTCTTGAAACTATTAGTCTTGATGAAGGCATAATCTCCTAGAAATTCACCATAGGCCTTCTACCTTACATCTTTCCTGCCTATTGCTTCAAAAACTTGTTCCATTAAGGTGGGGGTTCTTGGAGGACTAAATTTTTTGCCAATGGCTTCACTAGGGGATCTTACTTGACTTAAAAACATCCCTCATAATTGAATCCTCCCACTTGTATTTTAGGAAGTTACTCTACTTTAGATATGAATACACTATCATAAAGTTGTAAATACATCCTAAATTTTTGTTGAGCTAAAATCCATGCTGAGAGTTCCTAAATGTCACAAGAAGCAACATAACCATCTCAACAACTAAGAGCTCAATGATGTAATAAAACTAAAACTCCTTCAAGCATTTCATTGAAATTATCTTAATTTCAATGTGGAAGCAATAAGAGCTTTAAAATCAATAACACTTACAACTGCTTCAAATCAATATGAACAACTTCAATCATTTCCTAAATTTAAAGAGTAATCTATTATGATTCCTTTGTTTTTCTTCTAGAAATTAAACCTTATACAAGAACACATTATTTTTCTTATGCATGCCCACAATTAATAACTTTCAAGGATAAGATGAACCTTTGAATGAGGTTACAAATGTATCAAGCACAAAACTTGAAAAAATATAGAATAAAGTAATTAAATTATAGGAAAATATTCAACCCAATCTACATATCAAGATTTGTTGAAAAAAGTGAGTTAATCCTTGTGGTCCCTAATGAGCACATGCTTATACTAAGAGGGGGTATGAATTAGTATAAGGCAATCTTTTACTTTTTCAAAACTTAACAACCATAGCAATATCAATCACACAAGATCTAACAATTATGCAATGCAAGAACACGCGATTTACATGGAAACCCTTATGGGAGAAAACCATAGCAAAATATTGCTCATATTCAACTTCTCTAACAAACTTCATAGACACCAATCCACTAGAGACACCAATCCCCACAACTGAGCACCAACCCAACAAGAGACACCAATCTCTTCTAATGAGAGGCACCAACTTCCAAATAAGTATTATGTTTGCCTTCTTGAGTAAAGCTTCTTCAATATGCTTCAAAAATATACCTTAATACCTTCACAAAAATATGCTCTAAACTCCCTTACTAATCTGCTAAAAAACCTTCATAAAACTGCTCACAACTTTGGCATAAATTTGTAATAAAATTCCTCAAAAGGTCTACTCAAATCTTCAACAACTTTTGATCATAAATCTGTTATGAATGATGTTCTATAAATCTGCTCTTGAATCTCTTTTAGATCAGCCTTAAACTGCTATAAATTTGAATTAAAGGTCTGCTCCAAATCACCTTTAGATCTACTCACAAGCTTGTCTTAAATTTTCTCTTGAAGTCTAATTTCAATTGCTTCAGATTTGCTCTAAATAGGAATGATATTCAACGATTTCTTACTTCCAAATGCACTCCACAACCTTCTTAAATACCTTCATCATTCCCTTTCAAATACATCTTCACCCAAGAGATGTGACTCTCCCAAAGAGGTCGACCAAACTTTAAATATAATATTTTATTTTAAATATTAAATCCACAAAGTGGGAAGTGGAGCGCCTCTTTGAGGGGGGTCGACCTCATTAAATAATTTAATTGTAATTTATTTTCACCACTCTTAAGGGTCGGCCAACATTTGATAGTTAATGGTTTAAATTTGTCTTACATAGAATGAAGAGGGGTAGTCACTATTATAAACATGGATTTAATCCAAATTCATCGCTGCCATATTTTGAATGAGGTTAGCTAGAAAAGAATGTCTCATTATTTATTTAATTTCAGCCTTATTTATTTTTGCCTTATGACAATAGTGAATAAGCTCAACACTGTCATATGAGGATAGATTAGTGGCCTTTGGCCTTAAAGATTTCCTCCTCAAACCTTTGACACTAATGACAACAATTTCCAACAATCCATTAGAGAGTACACACCAATTTTATGTGCACGCCAATAACTACACTTGTATTTTGTGTTGGTGTGAATAAGTGTCTTGTACCTAGCTAATATCCTCACTAGGTAATTAGGGGACATATTCACAAGTTAAGTTTACTTAGGATTATAAGATTCCTTCTAGAAGTCTTAGTTGTCATTTCTAAATTTTATCTTCTCCTAGGTTATTATGAGTTAGTTGTCTCATGTTATAGGATTGAGACACTTGTCATTCTCTTGTCTAATCCTATGTCTCACCTTGTCTTTCTAAGCAAGGCATCTCATGTACATTTATATATTCAACCATATTCAATCTTGCATTGTTGAAGCAAGTATTCTTTCCATTTTCTCTCTTGTGGAAGATATTTTGGTCTAGCAATTGTTCTTGAGGGTGTTGAGGAGTCACCATTAACTCCTACATGGTATCAGAGCTCTAGTGTTGCAGATTCCTTCCCAAATCAAAGGGTTTTGTGTTGGCTTGAAGATTTTGCAGGGTGCATATTGGGGTTTCAAGGACCTTGTGGTTGAATCCAGGGTGTCAAAGAAAGTCAGGTTTTCCTTTTGTTTTGTCAAATTTCGTTATGTTTTGCCTAATCTATTAAGATTTCAATTTGAGGGTTTTAGTTGCAAGATTTGGAGGTAGCTGAAAATTTGGGGCACTTTGATCCCAAATTGACCTTGCCATTGTGATTAGAAGGCCCGAGAGATGAATCTTTGATATAAAATTTGACTATATTTGGCCTCAGGTGTTTTTGAGGCAATTTTTTTTTGCCCAGGCAGACCATACAACCCCCCGAGCAAGCGGTACAAATTTTTTAATTTCGCAAAAAAAAATATTATTCAAAAATATTTTTTGTAGTTATATTATAGTTTTAGGCTGAAATTTATTATTTTGGGTTTTTTTATATAAAATTTTTGGAGAAATATTTGCGGTGTCAAAGAATATTCTTTTGTAGATTCTTTGTCTGCATCAGGTACGGTCTACGTAATCCATCAGTGTGTTGGTACTAATCATATTTATCCACATATTATTAAGTGCTAGTCTAATAATTTGTGGATGGGTTAAAGTTTCTTGAAGCCCTTGATTCCCCTTTAGCGAGTCCCTTGGGCCTTTGGCTCAACGAGGGGGTAAACACCTAGTGGCATGTGGAGCCACCATTGACCCACACCACTAGCGCACCACCCCGTTGCCATCCCTCTGGGCAACACATTTTTTTCTGCCGATTGACCTTGCAATCATATGAGTGACCAAGAGCCGATTGTCAGGAGCTCAATTTTTGTGCCAGTTTAGCCTTCAAAGGTCCTAATTTGACCCCTAGGCCCTAAGGGCTAAAATAGGGGGTTTTTTAAATTGTAATAACTTTTGATCCAAGAGGCCAATTTTTTTAAACAAAATATTATGGGAAAGCAGATTCTCTCAATTTTCCAATGGTACAGTTATTTTGCAGAAATTTTGCTATTTTGTGCCATTTTTTCAACGTTGAAGTCAAATCTTTCTTTTTAGCCTCCAAGGTCATAACTTTTTGCTCCCGACTCCGGTTTTCCCGATTCTTGCAGAATTGGGAAGGTATTCAGGAGCACTACAATTCTATACATGCATTTTTTGTAGATTTGTTTCCAGAATTTTAGAATTTCAGTTTGAAATTGATTTGGTACTTTTGGATACATTGTTGTAAATTTGCAAAATAAGAGTCAACTTGTTTGGGACAAGGAGTTAATTGCTTGCATTGTGAAGGGAAATTTGATGTTCCTCTATTGTAATTTCTGATTTTATCATGGATTTTCCAAAAGTGGTAACTCTAACTCCATATAACTATCATAAATGGAAATCACACATGGAGACGTTATTGTTAAAATTGAACTTGCATAGAATCACATTTGGCACAGATCCAAAACCCACAGGAGTTGTAAAAGAAAAAAGAAAATGGTTTGATATAAGGGATGAAGCTCTTGGTACTCTTCTTTTGTCCATTTCTCCAGATCTTAGATATCATATTACATCTTGCACACATCCTAATCAAATCTGGACTAGCTTAGAGGGTCTCTTTGGTAAGCTAGATAAAATGAGGAAATTCAAGTTGGATAATGAATTAATGAGTCTTAATCCTTTAGATTTTGATAATATCCAAGACTTCTTCTCTAAGTGAAAAGATAATTGATATTCATAATTACATGTTTAGAAAAGGAGACGAAAGCTCCTTAAATAGAAAATAGAAGATGATGTTTCTGAAAAGAAACCATCGTAAACTAAAGCAAACTAAAACAAAGATCATAAAGATAACAAATCAACTAAAGTGTAACTAAAGTTACTAAAAAATAACTAGAGCTAAGATGACCATTAATATTACATTTAATATTTTAATACTAAGCTCAATTCTCTTAGACTACAGTTATCTAATTGTGGTGTCACAAAAGAGGATGAACAATTAATTCTTTCTATTCTTGCTAAGCTTGTTCCTAATTATTCAATGTTTGTTTTTACATTTTATGCTACAATGGATGCCCTTGGCAATGCATACAAAATGTCTTCTCTTGATGAATTTGTAGCTCAGCTCACAAGGGAACAAGCAGAGTTGGCAAACATGGGCACATTGAAGTCTTCCAAATCTCATGCTCTTCTTGCAAAAGATCCAAAGACTTCAAGTGGAAAGGGTAAGAAGTAGAATAAGGAACCAAAGTCTAATGAGCAAGGTAAAGATTATCCTTCACATAGCACTCCTGAGTCCACTCCCTCTTCTAAATAGGAATCATCGAAAAAGAAGAAATTCAAATGTTCATATTGTAAAAGGCTAGGACATGATGAGCATAGATGTTGAAAAGAAGATTGATGAGCTCACACACCTTCTTCAAAAGAATAACATACAGCTACCCCCATCAGTGCCTTCTTCTTCTTCTTCTTCTTTAGCATCTCAATTGGCAACATCTTCATCGTCTCAGTTAGGGAATACAGGATCTACAACTGGGCTACACAAAATGAAAGGACAAGCACTCTTGGCCTCTACAAGTCCTAAATCTAATAGATGGCTTCTTGATTGAGGGGCATCACATCATATGGCATCGTCTATGGGAATGTTCTCTTCTTTTGAGCCTTGTAATTCACCTCATATTTTGATGGGTAACAATACATACATGAAGGTAAGTGGGAAGGGTTCTATTGACATGGGGGAGGGAAATTTTAATGATGTACTTTGTGTTCCTTCTGATGAGCTCAATTAATGGCTCAATTTTGATCATAGACTTTGACACTTGGTTGTTGATATTTTCCTTAAAACCATAGACCTTGGGCATAAGTTTATCTTTGTGACTTTAATGACATTATCATGCTATGTGAATTATCTATGTTAAATTTACAAGTGGTTGAATGAATGTTACTAAGGTAATTATAGATATACATTTGTTTGTGCGTGCTAATGTTATTATGCAGGTTTCCACTAAAATGTTGATGTCAAGAAAGCCTGCCAAGTGGGAGAAACTCTTGCTAGCTGGTCGGTTACCAAGAAAGTCAAGAAGTTGATCATTAAGAAGTCAAAGGAGGGAAAACTCCCATGGAGGGAAATTCCTAATTCGAATGAAAGAATGTAACTACCCTTTTAATTTTCATATTTGTTGTTGAGCAAATTTAGGAAGTGTGTTGTGCTAGATTCCCATGGAAGTAAGTCTACTTTGACCAATTTAGCACATGCATAACTTCCTCCATCTTTTTCTATGCTTTCAATAAGTGGCATCCTCCTATTTTGATGGATTCAACTGCCTAGGTAGTTAGGGTTAGTCAGTAGTTTTTCTCTCCATAAATAATGGTTAGATGCTCCTTTTGATAAAGTTGGATGTTTTAAGTTTGTACTTGTATTTTCTAGTTTTAGTAATACAGTCATATCATTGAGATGTTGTACTCATGCATTCAAGAAATAATATGATATTTTGAGTTGCATTTGAGTTAGTTTAAGGGAGACTCGCCCAATGGGGCCCACTTAGTGAGAATTCCACCTATTTAGTTTAAAAGTTATTTTTTGTTTAGTAGTTAGTCTCAATTTCAGCAACTCTTTGTTCTTGCAGCCATTGAAATTCCATTATGTGACTGTTCCTGCAGCCAAGGCAGACATAGTAGTTTCTTGTTTGTTTGCTGAGATTTTCATTTCTATCTTTCATTTTTAGTCCAGTTGTTAATGCCTAGTGCAAATATTGATTTATGCTCAATGTTTAAGTTGATTTCCTTCCAGCATTTTATTTCTAGCATTGTTTCTTTCCTAGTTTATGGATGATTGTAATGAAGTCCAGTGCTGACCCATTAAGTTTACGTCCCTGGGTTGACAATTGAAATGAACCTTCATGATGAGTGAGATAGCTACTTAGTGTAGATGTTCAATCTCTAAGTCATAGCCCTAAGGGCTTAGTTATTAAACCATTAGAGGAGGCCAACACCTTCTTTGACCACTAATTTCCTTTTTGTTTATCAAATTACCCATGGTGGACAAGGTAAAATAGTTGAGTTCACTCCTGATAGAGTATACATAAGGGACTTGGAGACTATGGATATCATTGCTATCAGGATGGTTGACCATTCATCTCATTTGTATTCCTTTTCACATTTTGCTTCAAAAGAAGATAATGTTCCTTTGACTACATATCGAACTCCTTCATTGAGTGTGAATCATGTTTGTGAGAAGTTTGGTCATCTAAACCTTAGTATTCTAGAGACCAGTGTTGAGCTTCCCACTCCTCCACCTCCTGCTTATTTAGCCATCAGTGTTTCTATTCAGCAGGATGATCATAGTTTTCCAAATCTTTCTTTGTGGGATGAATATTTGACAAGTATTTCTAACTTCTTTGTGGAGTCTCATACTACAGATTCAAAGAACAAACTTGAGGGGGTTTTTCTCCTCTTTGATGATAGTTTAAACACAACTGTTATCCCATCTTCTTTGTCTTTGGATATTGGCATTCATGAGTTTCCTCATTCACTTGATATGTCATGTTTTTTGATTGAGTTTGACCATGATTATGTCGTAGCTTATTCAAGCTTGGAGACTCCTAGTCAATTTTCAAATGAATACATTTTGAGACTTCATTCTTCCTCCTCTTACTTGGACATGAAGTGGCTTCTTCATCGACCTATGGATTTGTTTCTTCCTAAGGGAAGATGTGTTGCTTGCAAACATTGGATCATATTTTGTTTTCAGGCATTCTTCATCAACATTGGAGCTTCTTCATTGGGGGGAGGGATATCTTGTATCTCTTTTTCCCTCTTATGGGGGTATCATTGATTATATATACATGATGGATGTAGTCCTTGGGGGTATCATTGAGTCCTCCATACATCATCTTATTTGTTTATTTTCTCTTTTCAAGAAGAGTTTTGTCCCATTAGGTTTTCTCCTTTTCACCGTTTGTGAGAGATTGCATTGTATCTGCATTGTAAATGGGTACCTAACATGGCCTCGTAGCTGGGACCCATAGCCATCTTCATAGTATCTCTGCATAGTTTGCATAATAATCTTCTCCCTAAGATGCACTTAAGGAGGGTGTTGGTGTGAACAATTTTCTTGTACCTAGCTAATTTCCTCACCAGGTAATTAAGGGACATATTCACATGTTAAGTTTCTTTAGGATTATAAGATTCCTTCTAGAAGTCTTGGTTGTCATTTCTAGATCTTATCTTATCCTAGGTTCTTATGAGTTAGTTGTCTCATGTTATAGGATTAAGACACTTGTCATTATCTTGTCTAAACCTATGTCTCACCTTGCTTTTATAAGAAAGGCATCTCTTGTACATTTGTATATTGTTCAATCTTGCATTGTTGAAGCAAGTATTCTTGCCATTTTCTATCTTGTGGAAGATATTTTGGTCTAGAAACTATTACTGGGGGTGTTGAGGAGTCACCATTAACTCTTACATTTTGCAAATGAAATAAACAAGTTAACTTATTTGAAGTTGTTGCAAACTTTGAGTAACCCACCACTAACTAGGGCTAAGATTACTCTTCTTGAGCAATCACTTTTTTTTTTAATTCAATTATTTGCAATTTTGAAATGCAATAGGTTGCATATAAATGTATTAAAGCTATCTACACTAATTATATATTATTTAACTTCTTCTCACAAAGTAAGGTATTTAAATTATGAGTGGTTCATACCAAAAATTTATATGCAAACAATTTATTTGTGTAGAGTAAGGAGAACATAAGGACTAGTGAGGAGCAACTATGGGCCCTTCTTTACTAAATTAAATGTGTCATTTTGAATTAATTTTATTAATTAGTAAATATTTATTGCAATAAATAACATGACTTTGTTTTCCACTCTTATTAAGTGGGCAATTTGTCATATAGAGCATAAATTTGGTTTTGTGTCTGGGAAAGTACTGTACTGAATTCAAATCTTCATGTCATTTACAAGTAGTTTGTAACCCCCAACACAATTTAAAAATAAATGTTTTGAATATTCGATGTTCTTGTGGCAATATTGGGGTGCAAGCCCATGTGCTTTGAGATTTTTCTCATGTAATCTTAATTTTAATTCATGTATTCTCTAGAATAAAGTAAGATCACAAAAGGGTTTTGAAGAAAGTATTCATAGTAGGTTTTGAGCTTTACATTGAGGTAATTGCTATTGCTACATGATTGATGACCATGGACTTTGTGGAGTAATCTAAGATTTGTTAAGAGAGAGACAAGATTTGGTAGAGCTATAATGTTTAAATAGTTTGGACTGGAGGGTTATGGGATCCTGTTATATATACAAGCAAAATAGGTAAATTGTAGTGTAAAAACACCACCTACTTAGACTATTGTATTGTGGTTTATCATAATTTTTAAAATGTAAATCTAGGAGCCATCTCTCAAATAACGCCCTCTAGCTTATACTCTATGATGGCTACCAAAGGTTGGCCACTAGAACAACTTCTTGCCTGCCACAAAGGCCCTATGGTTTGCAATCTATGATGGTTACTAATGGTATTTCGTAGCCATTGAATACAAAAAATCTCCTCAAGGTATTATATTGCCTTCATAAGTTCTCCAAGTGCAATGATTTAATGGTAGGGAAACCCAAGACACATCACCAACATTTTTGGGGGTGTCCTCATTTTTGAAATGTTTCGAGGACGAGGGGATTCCTACAAGACATCCATAGGCCATCCTAAATTTAAAAAAAACATAGGGGACATCCCAAAAAATAAAGGGGGGCAACTAGTCATCCCCAAGATGGGCAAGGACGTCTATGACGTCCCATAAACATCTCAGGGATAGCTAGCCATCCCCATAAAAAACAATGTTTTAAAAAAAAATAGTAAGTCCTAAACTATTTTATAAATTTTGGATAAAGAAAAGTGACTCCACATGCCAATAGCCCCCACACCCCAACCCACCTTGAATGAGGAAAAAGTAAAATGAAACTTTCTTTGTTTTTGTATTTTCATATTGTAGTTGAAAGTGAAACTTGCAGCCTTTGAGCATTTTGTTGTAACTTGTATACTATTTTTAAAATCACATGCATATTGACAATTAATTATGAAAGAAATTAAGTTTTTGCATGTGCTAATTTGTTCGACTCTCATGTGAACTTTCAATTCAACACAAATGTTATGTATTAAGGATTTATAATGTACATGATAAATGCTTTATCAATGTTATCATATAATATTTGAAATTTTCCCTATTTTTATATAGTCATCCCCTACTGTCCCTGAAACTCATCCCCCCATCCCCTGTCGTCCCCAACCTAGAAACTTGGGGTGACATAGTTTAATGGTTTTTATTAGACTTGTTAAGAGTATGGTTCTTTTCTAAGTTTCTGAGATAAAAAGAAAAATGCTTTGAAATTTGAAAACAATCCATCATGTCCAAAGATATATAGGAGTGGATAAGCTAATTTACCTAGTGCTTGTAGAGTTACTCCAAAGTGTTTTTCTAAAATTCAAATAGAGTTTTTGGTGCCTATTTGGAGAGACTAAAGATGGACTAATAGGAATGTTTTTTCTATATTGCAACTAATATTTTGTATGACAAGTATGGACACAAGTTTCATATTTTCTATCAATTGACTAATGACTAAGGGCCCAAGACTTGATGATTACTAGTTGCATAGGTGTCAAAGTATAGAAGACTAAAAATTAAAAATGTTATATGTGGAAAGTATCTTGAGTTGGTTACTTCTCCATTAGAGATCATTACTCAAGATAAGACTAAAGAAGCTAAGGCTCACAAACATTACCTATGTTAAATGACATCAAGAAGAAACAATGTTGTGAATCTTTCCATAGTTAAAAGCAACTAAAACCTTGTAGGGGTGCATAAAAAGTAGATTATAGGAGATTCTTTGTGTACCTTGCAATTGAAAACAACACTCAAAGAGGAAATATAAATGATTGGAGACTAGAATAAAAAAATGCCAAACTGAGCAATTTTTTTGCATACAAAATATTTGAATCAAACTTTTAGAGAGAAATATCCTTTGTTGTTATAGAAACCCGATGCTTTAAGGATCGACCTGCAAAACACAATCATATCTAGAACTGCTTCTAAAACAATGTTGAATCATTCTAAATTGATGCAAAAGCAGATACGCTAGCTTTATTTGTATGTGGGAAGATGATCTCTCAAATGTAGCACCCTTGTTTTTGTTGAAGTAACATAGACATGTGGCTTCAAAAAAGAATATAATAATATCAAAAACATATTGATACCTAATTGTACCGTTGAGTCCTAACCAAGTAACCAACCATGTGAGAGGATGTACCCATCTGGAAAACCAAGTTGTTAGTCACTTATTCAACACAATCTTTTAAAACTTTAGTTGTTTTGTGTCACACCGATCCCTTAGCCTTGTGATATTTGGTCTTTAAAGTACAAGAGCCAGTATAATGGAAAAATTTGTGAAGAAATGTGTTGTAAGGCTTGTGAAGAAGAATATGATAAGTTTAACATATAAAGATGGTCCGATCTCTACTATTCACTTTATGTGAAAATAGCTCCAACAACCATTGCATTTATAACATAAGCAGTAGCCAGTATCCATTTGATAATAACTTAATAATTCTATCAAGAAAATTGTCACAAAAATAACCTCAAGAACAAGGAAAACAAAATAAACAATAGTTTAAAACCACCCAATAAACGTAAAATTAATTTCATAGTTCAAAATATCTCTAAGTGAAGAAACAAATAGGGATGTAAGACTAGGTATTACAATAATATCATATATGAAAACAACCATAGATAAAACCACAGAATCAATGCCATTTATTTAACAGATAACAAAAAAATTGTTCGAATGAAATAAAACACAACAAAAATGATCTGGTTGCATACAAATTCCAAAAAAATTCACAGAAACTGTGGCAAGTGACTTACCTCAAGATTCTACACAAACTATGTTGTGCTGTCAACGATGCCGGTGAGGAAAAATGGGCAGAGTTTGTAGGAAAAATATTATGAAACCTGACTACAGTAGAATTTTTTAAAAATGAAATGAACCAAGACCATTCTCCCTATAGCTGCTACTTCAATCCATTCATAATAAGTGAAAATTAGATAAAAAAAATATCGTGGTTTTAAAGCTACTAGATTCTTGATGTCAAGACAAAAAAATTGCAACTTTTTAACTAAAAATATTGGTTGCAAGTTATAAATTGTTTCTAGGAGTGTGGCGAGGAGTGTTTCAACTGCCTATATACCATTAACTATTTCCTCCAAGAAAATTCCCTCCTCAAAAACCAAGAAAATTCTTCATGTCTTTCAACAATTCTCATTTCATCAAACATTAAATAAATTCTTCAAGTTTTCCAAAATTTATGTAAATTGATTAACTATCTTGAAAATGTCTTGAATCACAAAATTTCTACCTCCTTTAAAATATAAATGATTTCATTGAACTACCAAAACCTTAAACCCTTAATTTTCCAAATCTGAAGAAATTCATGTTAGTGTGTTGTTTTTCACCTGATTTCATCCTCAAATGAGATTAATATGTTGAAAAAATTAATTTAAAAAAATATGTGGAGAGAAACTGATGGATGATCCTATCTTACCGATAGCAAAACCCTATTTGAGATTCAAGCAAATTTGTTGCAGAGAAAACCCTCGGCATAATTCTTTTTGTTTTATGTCATTTAATAGTTGATGAGAGCAAATCCTTCGCACACAAAAAGAGAGTGAGAGGCGTACTCTTTTCATCATAGTCACTAAGTTTTAGTATTACACAAATAAAAATAATAATAAATATGAATAATAACTCTGCCTAATTTAATAGGCTCTAAGATAGTTGGCATTTTTTTTAGTAATTGGCATGAATAACTTGCCTAATTTAATAGGCTTGAGGGTTCTTGCCTAGTCAATAGAGTAGATAGGGTAAAGGTATACTTTGATTGGAAATTAGATATTTGTAATAGTTAAATTTATATTTTACATTATTTTTTATTATTTAATTTGGTGTTTATTTTGAGGAGAGTGTTTTGATATATAGATATATTGATAAATAGCGTAATTTTGTTTAAAGTAAGGATTTTTGTCTTGTGTCATCCATCTACTCATTACACATTCTTATATACATATCCTTCATTTTCATTTAGTTGTGTGTACATCTCATACATTTAGCATGTTTATTTATTTATTACATCTATACATACACAAATTGTCACGTGCATGTTACACATTCTAATATGTTCCTTTTCATGTTCCAAGACAAATTTATGGTCGCAAGGTTGTTCTTGTAGTTATGGACTTGTCCATCCCAAATTCAAACTTAGCTAACTCATATCTTGAACTGACTAAACACAAATGTGTGTTGTCGCTATCCTTAAATTTAAAGGCATTTTGAAGACACACAAAATCATTATGTACTAATGTTTCATCACCAACTAATTATCTATTAGTCTAACACAATGTCACATCTAATTAAATAATTTTACCTCAATTTCTACCTCACATATAGCTAAGTAATGGGGTGTTACTGTAGGTTTTTGTTTTCCTAGTGGGTAATGCATTCCCCTAAGTACTAGGTTTCTCCTACACTTTTATTAACCTTGCTTAGTTAGTTGAGTGATTGTAATTAGTATATGGATTGCTGAGGTGTCATCATCCTATAATGGAGTTATATTTACTATTTTTAGACCACTTGGTGGTTATTCCCTATTGGTTGGACTTGTCACCTACACCCTCTTCCTAAGTCCATAAAAACTCACTACCTAGCTTATATTTTTACTCTTTTATGTAACTTCTATTTGCGAGCGCCTAATTTAATTCTATCAACTTGACATTTCCACATCTCTCAAATTATTTGGTCTATAATTGTGTTTTTTGTTTGTAGTTTTTTTAACATATTTATATCTTAAAAAAATGGTTATGCATCTATTTCATATTTCAAATAGAAATTGATCAACTGGATATATATGGATATGGATCCATGGACGATGAAGATAAATGTTCTAATCAAGAGGATGGTAACAAGTGTTTCAATACAGTGATGGTATAGATCCAAGACAATGTGAATTATCAATTTATGATTTTGAGAATTTGAGAGAAATGATGAGATACAAGTACAAGGGAAGTACATCATCAAATGAGGATAAAATAATCCTTGCTAAAGTTGAAACAATACATGCTCAAAATGTTTTAGCTAATGAATAGACAACTCCCTCCAAAAGGAAAATCAAGTGTTGCAATGCCAAGAATTGAACCAAACATAAAAAGAGACAAACATATATTAAGAGATGAAGTTAATAACAACATTCATATAGATGAGATAATGGAGAAGAAAAAGGATGCAATAAAATAACAAATGACCAAGAATAAATATCTCCCAAAAGGTAACCAAGGTGCAACATATTCAAGTGTAATGGATGCTTCAAGAGGAAGAGTTCCAATAGCTAAAGTGTAGAAAAAAAATTCAACCATTTGCAGATAGACTGGAAGACAAAGGAAGGAATAAAGAGGCAAAAGGTGAGGACTTTATGTATTGTGGTTTAGTAATTCCTTATAGACTAATGCTAGCGATATCACTCTCCCACATGGTACAACCTTAGCTAATTATAGCATTTCCAATATGACACAAGTCATAATTTAAATTATAATAATAATTCCAATAATTGAACTCTTCATAATCCTTAAACATAGGGAAAGGTTATTGTTTTACTTCATAGTTACTATAAAATAACTAGACTATCCAATTGCCACTTATGTTGATGTTGTAAGTATTAAGGATGAGGAAATAAATCATTAAAGTATACTGAAAGGTGGAATTTTTTTTTGCTTTCCTCCTAGGGTTTAGGACCTAGAAGGACAATTTTCACTAACTTTCACTCAAGAACAACCCCTTGAGATATCAATGCAAAGGAGAAAGAGATCTTTCGAGAGGGTTGTTCTAGGGGCTGAATGTAAACTAATAAGCGGTTCACCACCAAGTTTAGACTTGGAAAAGATAACAAAATGCAAGATGCAATGTAAAACCTTAATTGAATGCAAAGTAAAACTAAATGACCTAGAAAAGTAAATGAAACAAAATAGAAAACTACATAAAGGAATGTGTGCACTTGAGAATCTAGAGATGGTTGAGTGGAGCTTTGGAACATTGTAAATTCTACTTTTATTGTTGATTGGGACTCATTCACCAAGCTGGGTGAATCAGTCCAAATTTTGGAAAACTATGCAGGAACAAGAATCTGCCAAATGGGTATTTGAATCTACAAAAACCTAAAATTTGACTGGAATTGGGACTCATGCACTAGAAGTGGCGAATTAGTCCAGTTGGGATTTTTTGAAGCTTTAAAGGCTAATCCCGCTCTTCTTAGTCTGCTTTGTCCTTCCTGAGTGATTTCTGGATCTAAAACCCCTATTTGCAACCTGTAGGTCTTCTCCAATGTTCTCCAAGACTTGATAACAACTTTGGCAACTTTGAATGATTTGACAAATCTTCTCCAATCTTGCTCCTTAGGAAATCTGCAACCTAAACCAAACCCTTGCAATAAAGTGTTGCAAATATGCTTGAGATGGCTGCAATGGATGTAGATTTTGATTCTTGCTTGAAGGAGATAGATCTTGAATGTAATGCTTACTTGAATCATGAAATCCTACATCACAATTGTTAGCTCCAAAATAGACATGATGCATGAAATCCTTGACATGATGATTTATGCTTGAATGCTGCTCTAAAATGTTTGATAATCTACCCTTGAATGCTCTTGTGAACTCAAACTTGCTATAAGGATCACTTGATTGCTTGTAAGGATAAAATGAGTGAAAGAACCTTGTATTTATACTCAATTATGCAAGAATTCCTAAAATTACAACACTACAAGCTGACATTAGATCTAGGAGAATAAAATCCCACCAAAAATTTGAATTAATTTTGATTTTGGACCACATGGGACTCATTCACCCAAGGTGGCAAATGAGTCCCATTGGGCTTAATTTTTGGGACCAATTTTAAAAATGCTTAGAAATTGTGAAACTAGGTTTGGGACCAAAAGATCTAGGTGGGACTCATTCGCCCAAGGTGGTGAATGACTCCCAAATCACTAAATATGGGCCACTCAATCCTGAAACAACTGAATTATGATTGGGTATTGATTGGTGTCGGGATTATCCTAAAAAAAGATGTAATAAATGAAGCTTGTGGATGCAAAATAGGGCCAATTAAAGCATAAGAAAGCCCAATTATTAATGAAAACCCTGGAAAAGTGTTAAAGTGTGTTATGACACTTTACAACACTCCAAATAAGGCAAGATTAAGATTAAAAAGAGGTTTATTATATTCATTTAATTGATAAAACCTTAGAAAAGTGTGTTACAACACTTCACAATACTTTAGCAAGCTACCATTTAAATCCATTAGTTAACAAGGTCCCAAGACCTAATTTGAATGTTTCAACCACATTACAACACTAAATCAAGGCAACACTAGGCTCATTTCAGCAAGGAGGGACCAAACAAGTGTGAAAATGTCTCGACGACATTTTTTGACACTACATTTAGCCCCAACTTTAGTGAGAGGATGAACTTGCTTCAAACTCACACTAAAGTAGACAAACATACATCAAGAGGGGTCTAAATGTATGAATGTTGGTAAGATGGGACGAAAATGATCAATAGGGTTGATCAAGCCCCCAAGATTAAGATCCCATGACAAACCAACATAAGTACAAAAGAACACACATTAGAATGGTAAAGAGCAACAACAAAGCACAAGCATGCACTGTTAAAGACGAAAAAAAGAAAAAGGTAAAAAGATAAAAGAGTTGAATCAAGCTTCGACTATTTTTCCATCGCGATGTGGATCAAATCTAGTTGTTTGTCAGAAAAATGCATACTCACTCTGAGGCAATGGAACTCCTGGATGTCCGCTGGGTGAGAAATCCTAGAAGGTGAGACACATACTCTCATGGATGGTATGCACTCACACACACATGCAAGTGGCTGTGGGGAAATTCATGCCTTGGTCAGGCTTCCCACTCAAACCATACCAAAGTTATAGAATGAGTCTGACCAGGCTTAATTTTTGGGACCAATTTTAAAAATGCTTAGAAATGTGTGAAACTAGGTTTGGGACCAAAAGATCTAGGTGGGACTCATTTGCCCAAGGTCGTCAATGACTCCCAGATCACTAAATCTGGACCACTCAATCCTAAAACACCTGAATTATGATTGGGTATTGATTGGTGTCGAGATTATCCTCGAAAAAGATGCAATAAATGAAGCTTGCAGATACAAAATAGGGCCAATTAAAGCATAAGAAAGCCCAATTATTAATAAAAACCCTAGAAAAGTGTTAAAGTGTGTTACAACACTTTACAACACTCCAAATAAGGCAATATTAAGATTAAAAAGAGGTTTATTATGTTCAGTTAATTAATAAAACCTTAGAAAAGTGTGAAAATGTGTTACAACACTTCACAACACTTTAGCAAGCTACCATTTAAATACATTAGTTAACAAGGTCCCAAGACCTAATGTGTATGTTTCAACCACATTACAACACTAAATCAAGGCAACACTAAGCTTATTTCATCAAGGAGGTCCCAAACAAGTGTGAAAATATCCCAACGACATTTTTCGACACTACATTTAGCCCCCACTTTAGTGAGATGATGAACTTGCTTCAAACTCATACTAAAGTAGACAGACATACATCAAGAGGGGTCTAAATGTACAAATGCTGGTAAGATGGGATGACAATGATCAAGAGGGTTGATCAAGCACCCAGGATTAAGATCCCATGACAAACCAACATAAGTACAAAAGAACACACATGAGAATTATAAAGAGCAACAACAAAGCACAAGCATGCACTGTCAAAGACGAAAAAGAGAAAAAGGTAAAAAGATAAAAGAGTTGGATCAAGCTTCGACCGTTTGTCCATCACGATGTGGATCATATCTAGTTGTTTTTCAAAAAAATGCATACTCACTCTGAGGCAATGGAACTCCTGGTTGTTTGTTGGGTGAGAAATCCTAGAAGGTGAGACACATACACTCATGGCTGGTATGCACTCACACACACACGCAAATGGCTATGGGGAAATTCATGCCTTGGTCAGGCTTCCCACTCAAACCATACCAAAGTTATACCCCCTAATAACTTTAATAAGGCACCACAAAAATGGTTTTCAAGCTTCATCATACAAGCAAAACTTTGTACGCTTGGAGTTCATGAACAAACAAGATGGCTCTACAAGCATGCAAGTTGTGTTATGCAAGGTGGCCATATGACTACAAATACAAAATAGGGAATGTTCAAAGGATTCTTGCTTAGTTCATGCAAGGTATTAACTTAGGGAACATTGTGCCTAAAGTCTCCAAGAGAGGACCAATCAAAGAATAGAAGATTCACAATTTAGGGGATGCAGTGCATCGCATCAAGCCGCCAAAAGGAATATTGTATGCTAAGAGAGATCATGCTCTTGAGGGACATCACACCCAATGTCATCCACAAAGCAATAAACACATCATATGAAATAAGAAAATTGCACCATTAACCATGAAAAAGAAAAATACAAAAGAATAATATCAATGTATTAGAAATTGCTAGACACCATGCTGTGAGCAATTACTTTAAAGTAGCAAATGATAAATGCAAA
Source organism: Sequoia sempervirens (assembly GCA_007258455.2). Taxonomy (NCBI): domain Eukaryota; kingdom Viridiplantae; phylum Streptophyta; class Pinopsida; order Cupressales; family Cupressaceae; genus Sequoia; species Sequoia sempervirens. The sequence continues at coordinate 54,768 of VDFB02321130.1, forward strand.
CAAAGAAGAAGACATGAGAGCCAACTTGGACCTATGTCAAGTCAGATGTTTCCAAGTAAATCCACGTCATGTGAGAGAAAAATAAAAGAGAGTGGTTGCCCCCAAAATGTAAACACCAAACACATAAGGGATCTATGGATTTGGGGTCAGTATGTTCTTGCTACAATGTTTTTAGAGAGGTTGAAACTGTCATCATTCCCCAAATACACACAAAACTGAAAGAATGACACAAAGAGAGCAAAAATAAAGAATTTTTTTTGGGTCAATATGGAAGAGATATGAATGTCTCGACGCCTTGTGTCATCCCCAGAAGGAAAACACAAGACAAATGAAAAAGATAAAGGCAAAGCTTTTGGGTCAACATGGAAGATACATGAATGTCTCGACACCTTGTGTCATCCCCAAAAGGAAAACACAAGATAAATGAAAAAGATACAAAGCGAAAGAGTAAAAGATTGATGACATAGAGAAGAATGAAGGTACAAATAGAGGAATGTCACAAATAGAGAGAGAACATCAAACAGAATGTCACGGGGGATCACATCACACACATGCGATCGCACAAAAGAAAATGAAAATGAAATAATGCAAAAGACTAGTAAGGCACATGCAAGTCAACCTAAAGTAGGTCATCTACATCCTAATCTTAGTCTGTATAAGCAAAAGGCAGACAATGAACCTAAGGGAAAATGACAAATGCATTATTAGGACAAGGCTATCTACCTCTTACCCCCACTAAGTGCAAGACAAGAATGAGCCAAGATAGGTGATGGGAAAGTTCATGTAATAGTGAGAATAGAATGTTCTACAACTCTTACATGACAAGTGGTGAAAAATTGATGTTATGCAATCACTCGATGGCAATCATTGCCATCGAAGTGAAAACTATTCAATACTAATTTGAATGCATGACACTCATCAGTACTATGTACAAGAGTTTTGTGGTATCAAAAATGTGGAAGTTTTGCATCCTTAGGATATAGTATTAGCCTGTCTTTCATTGGTGCTAATGTTATTAGTTCTTTGTTCCAAATAAATTGTAGTTTCCTTTCACTTTCAGGTGGTGGACAAGGAAACTTTAGTTTTTGTAGCTTGTAGGGCCTCTTGCGCTTGCTAGATTCACCAATTTCTCGAGTTGAAAGTTGAGGAGGATGACTTAAGGTGATCGTATCATTTTTTTCATTGTTACGAGTCATTGGTTGTTCTTTAGGAAGAAGAACATTCATATCGGGAGGAGAATCTAAGATCACTGTACCATCACTACGAAGCCTTAGATATTCTTTAGGAGCACTTATGTTGTGAGAGGGATCTTGATATCCTAACCCCTTTGTGTTTTCATCGGTTGGTATTTGCTCTAGGTGTTGATGGATCTTATGTTCACTTGTCGTATCACATCCTTGTTTACTCAAGATTGTGAATCCTTTTCCATATGTTTATTCTGGATTGATTGGAGTGTTTGTTACTTTGTTATCATAAAATGGTTGAGTATTTTCTTGTTCAGAGGAACTAGATTCACCTATTGTAGGGATCTTAGGTTCAACTTTTGTTTCAAGATGCAAGTAACCAAACATACCAAGAGGTGGTATCATAGGGGGTTTGGTTATTTCATGGATGGATAAATGGATGCATTGGCTTCAAGGTTGTTAAGATAATCATTTAGGAACTTATTCATGATGTCATCATCTTCTCCAATGATGTTGACATCACGAGGAGGACCTGCATTAGGAGTTGAGTGAGCATGAGTAAGTTCAATGTCATTAGAATCATTCAAAATCACAACTTGACACATCCACTAAGGATTTCAAGGACATCCAAAGTTTACCAAAGCACATATCCATGATGCAAATTTTAGATTCTAAACTATGCAACAATGTGAAATGAAATGCAATTTTGAATTTAAGCAATGCACAAGATAAATGAATTTAAACTAGATGCAATGAATTGAGTGAAACAAAAGATCTGTAAACTAAAACAAAAAAGCAATAACAACAAATAGAAGCTTAGAAACAAGACTTTAAATACCAGAAAATGAAATTCAGAATGTGCAGAGGGATTGATTCACCCAAGGTGGTGAATGAGTCCCAGTAGGGTTTTTTTTTCAAAATTTTCATAATTTTTCACTTGAATTTTATGATTTTTATGTTTCATGAGTTGTATCTTGGATGCAAATGCATATTTTGTTTGATTTTCAATGAAACTAGATGCAAAAATGCAAGCTAAATGAGCTTTCACTAATGCAAGAATAGAAACCCTAGAATGCAAATTAACTAATGCAAATCCTAATGCAATGTTAATGCAAGCCAAATCTAGGATGATAATGCACTCCAAATCAGAATTATGATGTTCTAAATGTAGGTTCACCAAAGTGAAAGGTGGAAAATTATTTTGCTTTCCTCCTAGGATTTAGGACCTAGAAGGACAATTTTCACTAACTTTCACTCAAGAACAAGCCCTTGAGATCTCAATGCAAAGGAGAAAGAGATCTTGCAAGAGGGTTTTTCTAGGGGCTAAATGTAAAATAATAAGGGGTTCACCGCCAAGTTTAGACTTGGAAAAGATAATGAAATGCAAAATGTAATGCAAAACCCTAATCAAATGCACAGTAACACTAAATGACCTAGAAAAGTAAATGAAAAAAAACAAAAAACTATAGAAAGGAATGTGTGCACCTGAGAATTTGGAGATGGTTGAGTGGAGCTATGGCACACTAGAAATTCTAGTTTTATTATTGACTAGGACTCATTTGCCAAGCTAGGTGAATCAGTCCAAATTCTAGAAAAATGTGCAAGAATAAGACTCTTCCAAATGGGTATCCAAATCTGCAAAAACCTAAGATTTGACTAGAATTGGGACTCATTTGCCAGAAATGGCGAATCGGTACAATTGGGATTTTCTAAAGCTTTAGAGGCTAATCCTGCTCTTCTTAATTTGCTTTGTCCTTCTTGAGTGATTTCTGGATCTAAAACCCCAATTTGCAACTTGTAGGTCTTCTCCAATGTTCTCCAAGACTTGATGACAACTTTGAGAACTTTGAATGATTTGACAACTCTTCTCCAATCTCCCTCCTTAGGAAATCTACAACCTAAACCACACCATTTCAATAAAGTGCTGCAAATATGCTTGAGATGGTTGCAATGGATGTAGATCTTGAATGTAATGCATGCTTGAATCATGAAATCCTACATCACAATTGTTAGCTCCAAAAAAAACATGGTGCATGAAATCCTTGACATGATGATTTATGCTTGAATGCTACTATAAAATGCTTGATAATATGCCCTTGAATGCTCTTGTGAACTCAAACTTGAATAAGGATCACTTGACTGCTTGTAAGGATAAAATGAGTGAAATAACCTTGTATTTATACTCAATTATGCAAGAATTCCCGAAATTACAACACTACAAGTCGATATCAGATCTAGGAGAATAAAATCAAGCCAAAAATTTGAATTGATTTTGATTTTGGGCCACACGGGACTCATTCACCCAAGTGGCAAATGAGTCCCACCAGGCTTAATTTTTGGGACCAATTTTAAAAATGCCTAGAAATGTGTGAAACTAGGTTTGGGACCAAAAGATCTAGGTGGGACTCATTCGCCCAAGATGGCGAATGACTCCCAAATCACTAAATTTGGGTTACTCAAGCCTGAAACACCTGAATTATGATTGGGTATTGATTGGTGACGAGATTATTCCTTGAAAAGATGCAATAAATGAAGTTTGTGGATGCAAAATAGGGCCAATTAAAGAATAAGAAAGCCCAATTATTAATGAAAACCATAGAAAAGTGTGAAAGTGTGTTACAATGCTTTACAACACTCCAAATAAGGCAAGATTAAGATTGAAAAGAGGTTTATTATGTTCAATTAATTAATAAAACCTGAGAAAAGTGTGAAAGTGTGTTACAACACTTCACAACACTTTAGCAAGCTACCATTTAAATCCATTAGTTCACAAGGGCTCAAGACCTAATGTGAATGTTTCAACCACATTACAACACTAGGCTCAATTCAACAAGGAGGGCCCAAAAAAGTTTGAAAGTGTCTCGGGACAACATTTTTTGACACTACATTTAGCCCCCACTTTAGTGAGAGGATGAACTTGCTTCAAACTCACACTAAAGTAGACAAACACGCATCAAGAGGGGTTCAAGTGTACCAATGCCGGTAAGATGGGATGACAACGATCAAGAGGGTTGATCAAGCCCCCATGATTAAGATCCCATCGCAAACCAACATAAGTACAAAAGAACACACATGAGAATGATAAAGAGCAACAACAGAGTACAAGCATGCATTGTCAAAGACGAAAAAGAGAAAAAGGTAAAAAGATAAAAGAGTTGGATCAAGCTTCGATTGTTTGTCCATCGCGATGTGGATCAAATCTAGACTGTTTGTCCAAAAAATGCATACTCACTTTGAGGCAACAAAACTCTTGGTTGTTTGCTAGGTGAGAAGTCCTAGAAGGTGAGACACATACACTCATGGTTGGTATGCACTCACACACACACGCAAGTGGCTATGGGGAATTTCATGCCTGATTTAGGCTTCTTGCTCAAACCATACCAAAGTTATACCCCTTGATAACTTTAATAAGGCACCACAAAAATAGTTTTCGAGCTTCATCATACAAGCAAAACTTTGTATGTTTGGAGTTGATGAAAAACAAGATGGCTCTACAGGCATGTAAGTTGTGTTATACAAGGTGGCCATATGACTACAAATTAAAAATAGGGAACGTTCAAAGGAGTTTTGCTTAGTTCATGCGAGGTCTTAACTTAGGGAACATTGTGTCTAAAGTCTCCAAGATAGGACCAATCAAATAATAGAAGATTTACAACTTAGCGGATGCAGTGCATTGCATCAAGCCACCAAGAGGAATATAGTATGCTAAGAGAGATCACACTCTTGAGGGACATCACACCCAATGTCATCCTCAAAGCGAGAAACACATCATATGAAATAAGAAAACTCCACCATGAAAAATGAAAAAGAAATATGCCAATGTATGCCCCCACTTTAAAGAAACTGCTAAACACCATGATGTGAGCAATTACTTTAAAGTATAAAATGATAATGCAAACAAAGAAGAAGAAATGAGAGCCAACTTGGAAATCCCTATTCCAATTCATATGTTTCCAAGTAAAGCCACGCCATGTGAGAGAAAAAGAAAAGAGAGGGGTTGCCCCCAAAATGAAAACACCTAACACATTAGGGTCTATGGATTAGGGGTCAGTATGTGTTGATGCGAGGATTATCGGTATGGGCTGAATTATGCTTGATCCATGAAGAATCGAAGCATAATGGAGCCACCAATACTTGAATCTCAACAAGATCGATCAAACAAGATTAATACCAAACATTTCATCAAAACCTAACATAATAAAATATGAAAGCTATCAAAACATCTACTCTAATCCATTTGAAATTTATCTTGTTGTGGAATTGGTATTGCATTGATGTGGATTGACGACCCTTTCCCAATCCTGTGATAGTGAGTTTGTCTCAATCGATTCTATGGAAGAGAATCGATGGAACCATGGTGTTTGGTGTATGAAAAACCTAAATTATGCACAAAATGAACATAATGCAAGTTGAGTTACCATGATTTTATGCTACAAATGATCTAATTATGCAATTTCTAAGTTAATACTAAGCTAATTTCAGCTAAAATGATGCTAAAAGATGAAAGCCCTAATTTATTTTCAAAATAAGATGGATGCATGGAAGCCATTAATGAAAGCTTGGAGCTAATATGCAATGAAAATTAACTAAAACAAACTAAAAAGTGAGTAAAAGATAAGCAAGTATGTGAGTGAATTTAACAGTATAAGTTTGCAATAAAAGATGGATTCATTTGTCTCCAAATAGTGATCTATTTATAGGAGAGCAAATGAGAAATGGGTGGTTGAGATAAAAAAGCTTAATAAATGGTTCAAGATGAAGGGGATGAGAGGCATGGATCATGGATTCTCATCAATGGATGAGAATGCAAGATGAAAGTTAATCAAAGGCTCACACTTGCCTCAAACAAACACACTTTTGACCTGCTCACACAGGTCAAAGGTAACTTGCCAAAGAGGTTAAAGGGTTAACTTGCATTTAAAGCTAAGTGAGTTGATTGGAGGAAAGAGAATATTCCTTTAGGGTTTAGGGTGAGGAAAAAAAGGTAATTTACAAATTAAAACAAAGTTTTAATTGTGCAAAAAGGATAAAGAATATTTCATGGGAATATTCTCTTTGATTAGAGGAAAGTTAGTTTAATTGCTAATTAAACAAGGTTTAATTTATGCAATTAGGGAATTAGAAGAATTAAAAGATATTTATTAAATTTGATGATTTAATAAATAGGGGAGAGGATGAAATGATATTTAATTAAATGTGTTAGGGTTATTTAATTAAATAAGATGACTTAGGAGATTAAATTAAATATTTTGATTTATTTAATTTAATGAGATGAAGTTTTAGTGTGGAAAGAGATGAACTAACCTAATTTAATTAATTAGACCAATAAATGAAAATAATGCAATTAATTAATTAGCTAGGATAATTAAATCAATTAAGTGAAAAGAGGATGGATAAAGAAGAAATGATGTTAATAAATCTGTTTCAAATATATGACATCGATTAGGACATTTTTTAGTGTCTACATTTTTCCCCTCTTTGAAGCAAGGTACCTGCTGCTTCGGTTCAAAGAATAACGCTTTTCGGACAAAAAATGCTACTTGAATCAATTTTTTATTTTTTTAGATGCCCCAATGGAAGGATAAAATTGACTCCCTGCCCCCTCGAGAAATCGGGTGGAAATTTTGAATTTTGGGTTGATTTCTCAATAAAGGTTCAAAAGCTACCCCAAAGGGTCCAAAAAGGTTTTAGGATGCAAGAATAATGCTAAAAGTGCAAAAAATGATGCAAAATTAGGTCTAGATTGACAAAATTGGTGAAAATGATAATAAACCCCATTATGAAGGTTAAATGAGGGCAAAAATCCCTAATTTTATAGCTTAAATAGGTCAAGAGGGGTCATTTTCAATTCATTTGTGCATTCTCACTTAAGGAATTCTTGCAATTTGAGCTCTGACCCTTCAATGAAATGGCGCGCCATGAGCTTCCCTGACACATCTCTGATTGAGTTCATGAGTTCTAGCGGCTTACAAGTGCAGGACCATTGGTATGTGATTCAAAACTTGATTTGAAATTTGAAATTTTGATGCATTTATTAGGCGTTAGAATTTAGAATTTGGCGGTGTTGCTATATAGCAACTCCCAAACTTGAATCGATGACGCCCAAATGATATATAGTGACTCATATGTCTAGGGCGACACTTTTTTGGATTTGAATTTAGGGTTTCAAATTTTAAATGGCAACGCAATCGTATCTGGCGATGCACTTGCTCATTAGAAAGTTAGGGTTAGGTTAGGCCAAATTCTAAATTGCAATGCTAGCTTGTCTGGTGACGCATTTTTCAATTTGAAATTTGAAATGCATTGGGCGTTGCTGTTTGGGTTTTGAATATAGCGACACATTTGTGATTTCTGAGCAAAAAATTCCAAATAACTTCAATTTTTTTATGATTTCCTGACACCGTGTGCTTTGTGGGTGCAGGAGGTCTTCCCACTATTGATGTTAAGGGAGCACAGGCCCATAGTACTTGAGAGATTGGGTGATTTGTCAGAGTTGCGTAGGAGCAACTGGGAGAGATCGAATTATGGTACATCACATATACACCTATTGTGAGGACACATTTGGCTATGATGATGACGTTCTGTGAGAGATGGCACAACAAGACCTCATCCTTCCACCTTTCGATGGGGGAGGCAACAGTTACATTAGAGGATGTGTGGCAGATATTGTGATTGCCTATCCATGGTGATTGTGTGATCTACAATCCCGATGCTGGATTCAATGTCTGCTTAGAGGTGATGGATATGGACCAGATTGTATTGGTCACCTCGCAAATTGACCTAGAGACATACATAGGTTAGGTGTCAACCTTCAAATTGATTATTGCGGCCATCATTTCAGGTTTGGTGGCTCCAGATAAATGCGGCTAATTTTTCAGTCCAGGATGGGGTTTGGCATGGCAACGGATACTGTATCGGAGGACTCTTTTTGCGTGGGGGCTTGTGATGTTGGCCTCCTTGTACCATGATTTGCATGATTTCATTTACTGTGATGGGAGAGCCCTTGGTGCAAGTGTTACTCTCCTACACATCTAGGCATGGGAGCACATTGTCGTGCTTTGGTCCATTGTATAGATGGCAGACATGGAGCCAGATGATCCCATTGTATGGCAATATCGAGATGCCATCACACTTAGGAAAAAAGGACAGATTAGGCTCCTATACTAGTGACGGGTGATAGATGATATGATTGTGTTCCACTGGCGGCCATGGCTTAAGATGCCGACCTGGTTCGATAATGTACAATAACTTTATTGCGCCCGATAGACCCAATATATGTAGGGTCGAGAGCATACCATGATCGAGTGGTACCTTCCTGATAGAGTGGCTAGACAATTTGGCAATGTACAGGACATGCCCAATGATGGCTATAGGGCCAATTTTGCGAGATCAACTAGAGAGGTTCCAACATGGGGACTGACGATTCCGGTACTAGAGGTCATTGAGAGTTTCCACCAGTTGGTTGCCCAACCTTGGGCATATGATCAGAGTCAACCCATAACACATACCACTCTAGCTTGCGATGCATGGTTCATCCCTCCGAGGTGACTTATGGATCCTGTAGGTGCTCCTCCTAGAGGGAGGCCGTGAGGCAGAGGCGTCAGGGGTAGAGGAAAAGGAGGCCAGGATGGCCATGATGGATAGGTTTTGGGGGCTCCTCTAGTGAGACAACAAACTCCTCAACAACCTCTAGTAGTGCAGCAACAACTAGTGCCACCACCACCACCAGATCCATGAGATGCTCAGATACAACAGTTGCAACAACAGGTGCAGACTTTGATAGGTGAGCGGGACCAGGCCCGCTAGCAGATTTTGGTTGTGACTACTGAGCGAGACCAGGCTCAGCAATAGGTGGTTACGATGACAACCGAGAGGAATGCAACTTCACAAAGAGTTTAGGCTGTTACTGAGGAGAGAGACCAGGAGGTTGTGAGGTGGTAGTAGGTTGAGGGGATAGTAGCGGCCACACATGGTCAATCAGTTTCAGCTAGGTTGTATAGAGAGGCTATTATGGAGGTTGCATACTATAGGAAACATTATCACAGAGATGTTCTAGCGGCTCTTTGTCAACCATATTTCTCACAGCGTAGTGATTCACATCCTCGTGTTGAGGGTCAGCCTAAGTAGCAGGCTGGAGAGGGTAGTAACCACCAGGGCTAGCATTTTTTATGTATAGACACTTTTTGGTTTTGCCCCATTCTTTATACTGATATACATTCATGGGCTCCTTTTTGATAGCCTTGTGGATATTTGTACTTATCATTGATGTACATACACTGATCTAGATTTTGTATCATGACACATTTTTTGATATATATGATACAGATATAGATGATTCATGCTATGATGTGTTGACTTTATTTCATGTATGGATGATGTGATATAGATACTTATATATGATCTATGGATGCATTTTATTTTATGCCTATGTGATATGCGATGATATGATATGGATGGATGCAATGTTATATTATTTTTCATTATATTTTCACGATATGATATGAATGGATGATTATGATATGCAGATGTTATGGATGCAAATGACGTGGATGCATTTCTTTTTGTATATTTTCTATGCATGTTTTAATGATGATGATGCATATGGATGGATAAATGCAAATGCTTATGATATGCAATGATTTAAGATGCTTAGAATAAAAAATCTATATTATTCATCACAACTTAAATGATAATGCAAAATGTATGATGTGATATGCAATGATTATGATATGGATGATTATGTTGATGGATGTTTTATGATTATGATATGATTATGAGATGCATGTATGTTGATGGTTTGTGGATGAAAGGTGGATGCATTGATGATGTTTTTTGTGTGTCATGATACCATGTTAGTGCAAAGAGAAAGAAGAATAAATAATAAATAATCGTCGCTGATGATGACTACTTCAAAAGATCTAACAAGTCCATGATCCATCAAGACTTTATTAGAGATGGTGATGAGACAATACAAAATGCACGATGACATGCAGGATGGGATGCTCACACTTCAAGATTGGTATTTTTCATCCTTCCTTATTGTTTGATATAACACTGAATCATTGATTTTTGGCTCCTATGGACAACTCTTGCTCTTCTAGGGTTTTTCACCTAAAAGGAGAGATATAGGAGCAAAAATGCTAATGGTTCATTCAAATTATGCAATGTGAGATGTTTTCTAACCTAAATGAAGTTAAATAAATGCAATTGACTGATTTAAATGAATGAAAATGAATGCACAGGTGAAATTTAAGCTATGTTTGAAAACACATTGTGTAATGCAACAATGAACTAAATGAAGAAAATATGCAGAACAGAAAGGAACAGGATGAATCTGAGTGCACTTGGGGAAAATTTGATGAATCTGGAATGTTGTGGATGCTGGTTAAAATCACTAATTTTTCACAATGGGACTCATTCGCCCAGGGTGGCGAATTAGTCCTCCTCCTGGTGAAAAACTATCGGAAGCAAGTTTCTGTCTGTTGGGATCTGGAATCTAACAAAATTCAGATTTTCAATCCTAAGGTGGGACTCATTCACCATAGGTGGTGAATGAGTCCTCTCCCAAATTTCTAAAAAATCAGGAGACAACTCTACAACACCAGATCTGGAAATCACTGCTTGCCAAGTTTCCGAAGTCAATTCTACAGGAAATGGGCAAAAAACCTTCTCCAAGCTTGAAATAGACTTGAGTTGATTTGAAGCACTTATTTGACTTGTAAACCAATCTTCAACACCAAAAATCTTGTCAAATCTGCACACAAAAAGTTGAAAACAAACATGCAATAGGGGAAAAAATGGTTTAAGGTTAGTGAATAGGGGTTTGCCTTGGTCAAACCCCACTTTTGGTAATCAAACCCTTAATGAAATAATGAAATGCAAATGAATGATAAACTAACAACATGCAAATTCTATCAACTTACCAAACCCTTGATGACGCAAGTCTGAAGTAATGTCAATGGCTACTTCAAAGTGCTTGAATAGTGCTTAAAAAGATGTAAAATGCTTGAATGCTTGAAATGTGAGATGGAATACTTGAATGAATGAGGAGATGTAAAATAAGGTGAAAATAACTTATTTATACACAATTGTGCCTTAGTTACCCATTCATACTTCAGCATAGGCTGACATCAAGTGTTTTTTAATAAAATCCTGAAAGGAAATTTAAAATATTTTGAATTTGGGGCCAAGGGGGACACATTCACCACCCATGGCGAATGAGTCCCACCTAGGACCTGAAAAAGTGTGTTGGGAAATGTGTTGTATTTAATGTTGTTTGTCAGGATAATACTCAAAAATACACTTAATTAAGCATATGAGAGCATAAGGGGGTCAAATAAAGCTTGAGAAAGGGATAAATAGTGAAGATGTGCCTAGAAAAGCGTGAAATCTTGTTACAAGACTTTACACCATTTCAAAATAGGACTTGATGAATAAAAAGGTGATTTTTAGGTGAATTTTAATTAATAGAGTCTAGAAGAATGTAGAAATGTCTTACAACACTTCACAACACCTTCACAAGACGTCGTTCTTTGAGTTTTAGTACCTAAATAAGCATGTTCAAGCCATGTTGTAACATAAAATCAGAGCAAAATATACAAACACCATGAAACAGGATCTAAAAGGCCATGAAAATGACAAGGGGCCATTTTTCTATGGCACAAACACATAGATACGATGCATCAAGGTATTGATAACTAGGATGGCGTTGTATTTAGTGTAATGGACTTTGACTCGACAAACAGATAGGATAGTTCTTGTTCACATCTTGACATATGGAAACGTCATTGGAATGTAAGTTAGAAGTTTAGAACATATTGGACCAAAGCATACACAATATTCAACAACATATCCCAAACGACCTTCCTACACACAACTAAGCAAGTATGTGCCAAGATTATTTTACAAGAGTATTCACAAGCACAACAAATGAAAGATAATGATCAATGCCCCATTCATTTCTCTCTAAATCATTTTAGATAGACATCATCGAGAGGTCCTCAAAATGGGTCATTAAGATAAATCATAAGAAAATATCAAAGACAAACAGTTAGTGTTATCTATAGCTCCTACCTATTTTAAGTTTAGCTTAAAGTGATATCTAATATTGATGTCCATCGCAAGAAGGATACATCCTAGTACATGTTGATCAAAGGGTTGTTTGATGTTGGGATGATGATTCTAAGATGAGCTATTGCCATAAAATTCACTGACACGTTTACCTATGATTTAGACTTTAGATTTTTACTTTTAAGTTCACACTTTACGACTTGCTATGTTTTCTTTCTACTTGTTTTTCCAAAGGATGAAGGTGACAATCGTTTATTATGGGTGAAAGCGAGATGGGGTGGATGGGTTTTGGATTTTCTAAAATATTTTGAGGCTGTTTTTGGTATTTTGAAAATGTTTTGAGGTTGTTTTTGGTCTTTTTGAAAGTTTATTGTGGGTGAAAGTGAGATGGGGTGGATGGGTTTTGGATTTTCTAAAATATTTTGAGGCTATTTTTGGTATTTTGAAAATGTTTTGAGCTTGTTTTTGGTCTTTTTGAAAGTTTATACGGATGTTTTTGTTTTTCAGATTTTCTGAGGTTGTTTAGGGTTTTCTGAATATTTGAGGTTGTTTAGGTCTTTTAAACATTTTCTATTGTTTTTGAATTTTACATTTTCAAATGTTTTTGTGTTTTCGAGATATTTGGATGTTTTTGGGATTTTCAGAATATGTAGATGTTTTTGGATTTTCAAGATGTTTTGGATGTTTTTAGGGTTTTCTAAGAATTTCCAAGTTTTGACTAAGAACCTAAGAGACCTATCCTAGGGGCCTCAGGGGTTGATCAAAGATTAGCCTTTCCTACATTATACATGCATAGACCACATAGTTCGACTGACTCAAGCAATTTACAAGACAAAGATATGAACAAATGAGAGATGACAACTAATTACAATGGACTACTAAGGACTGACCTAGGGTGTCTTGGGGGCACATCAGTGATGGCCTTGCCTACGCTCAAGCTCAAAGACAATGTAGTTCGACAAAAAAGACTTTTTTTTTTGATTTTTGATGTTTGACCTTTTTAGGGTTTTTGATGTTTTCTGGATGTTTTGGATTTTGCCTTTACAATTTTTTGAATGTTTTTGGATTTTCACTGTACAAGATTTTGCAAATGTTTTTTGATTTTCCAAGATAAGATTTTATGAATGTTTTTGGTGTTTTCTGATAAGATGTCCCATGACCTCAAGATATACAAGAACCTGATTGTGACATAACGAAATGCCCCCAGTGTGATATGTTAGCCTACTTTGATAAAGGTAGGACATACTGACCTTGGGAATATGCCAAGTAGTGCTAAAGAGTTCATGATACCTTATAGTGACAAGCCATGATAAGGATGCAAATGAGGGATGAATGGCAATGCAAAGAATGATAGGCCAAAAGAGCCAAAGAATAGACGTAGATGCTTTATTTACACAAGGCGCCTGCTTGCCAGGTTTTCACCAAGGTACTTGCCCAAAGCGCCACTGAAGTGGTTTTCACTAGAGGACAATTTTTTTCTTTACTTTTTTCAATCCTTATTCTCATTTTTTTGGATTTTGATTTTTTTTTTTTAAATTTATATTTTTTTATTTATACCTTTCATGTTTAGACATAAAACATTTTGAGATGCAAGTTGTTGATTGGATCCTACAAGGGTTCACCTTCAGGGTTTGATAGTTGGTATGCTCCTGATCCGTAGCTTGCTATGAAGACAAAGGGACCCAACCAGTTAGGCTCAAAATTTCCTTTGCTGTCTTGATCTAGAAGGTTCTTCTGATTTTGCTTTAAGACAAGATCGCCTACCTAGAACGACCGACATTTGATTCTCTTGTTATAGCTCTATTTTAGTTGGTTTTGATATACTTGCAAGTGATTAAGGGCATCAAGATGACATTCATCCAGGAATTCTAGCTCATTCAATCGAGAGACTCTATATTCTTCCTCAGTTATCAGATTCTTTAGTGATACTTGCAATGATGGGAACTCAACCTCAATAAGCAAGATAAATTTTTATCCATAGACCAGGGAGAAAGGGGTTGCTCCTATAGGTGTGTAGATACTGGTTTGATAAGCCCAAAGAGTATGATTTAGCTGCAGATGCCAGTCATGACCAACTTCATTAACTTTTTTATTTAGGATTCTTAGGATAGTTTTGTTTGTTGCTTTTGCTTGGCCATTGCCTTGGGGATAGTACGGGGTAGAGAATCAATGTTGGATATTGAATCTTTGGCACAACTCTTTCACATCCTGATTCTTGAATGGGATTCCATTGTTTGAGATGAGGGTTTGTGGTACACCATAATGGAAAATTAGGTAATTTGAGATAAACTTAGCTATCTGCTTCCCCATTATGTAAGTCATAAGAATGGATTCAACCCACTTAGTAAAGTACTCAGTGGTGGTTATGATAAACTAATGGCCGTTGGATGAGGTTGGAGTTATTTTTCCTATGAGGTCAAGTCCCCACTATGAAAACGGCCATGGTGTAATCATTGGTTGCAATTCTTCAGCTAGAGCATGAATTAGATCCCCATGTTGTTGACACTGGATGCATTTCCACACATACTAATGAGCTTCTTTTTCCATGGTTGGCCAATAGTACCCTGTCCTCAACATTTTCTTAGCTAAAGTCATACCACTAGAATGGGACCCACATATGCCATTGTGTACTTTTGTTAAAGCAGTTAAGGCTTCCTCTTAGTTAAGACATCATAGTAATGTCCCTTTGATGCTTCGACGGTAAAGGGTATCACATAGGATCACAAATCGGGATGCCTTTTTGACAAAGGTTTTTTTAAGGTTCAGGGTGATGTTTAATGGAAGGGTTCCTCTGTTAAGGTAAGTAAAGATGTCATGGTACTGAGGGGATCCAGGACTAACAAGGACACATGAGAATTCAGATTCAGGGATTTCAAAAGTTGGTACAAGAAGCTATTCTATTGAGAATTCACATTGAAGAATGTTGTCTGGCATGTCTAGTAGTGATTCGATTGTTGCCATGGCATCTGCTGCTCTATTTTTCATGAAAGGAATCTACTCAAAAGTTATGTCTATAAAAATATCTTTGAGATTGTCCACCATTTTCTTGTAAGGAGTGAGCTTGTCATCTTTAGTTTGATAGTCGTCATTGAATTGGTTGATAACCAGCTGTGAGTCTCCATAGACTTTCATCTCTTGTATCTGCCACTGAACTACTATCCTGAGACCTATGATGAAGGATTCGTGCTCAACAATGTTATTGGTGTTGAAAATGGAGGTAATTATGTAGCTTTAGAACTTGTAAAACTATTATACTGTAGATATAATTAAGTGTTCTTTGTTACAATTTCTTTGTGGATGATTATCTGTTTAGATTCATTTTACCATTTGTAGAAGTAGACAAAAGATTGTAGAAAAATAAGACCAGAAGATAGAAGTGACACAACATATACAATGGAGAAACCCTTTCAGGAAAAAACTCCACCAAGAATCAATGTATTATTTAATCTCAGAATAAGATTACAATAATTCCAATCCTTGCTTGAGATGCTTCTTTTGCCTTCAACAATTCTTCTTCACAACTTGCAATAAAATATGATAAACTCTCTTCAACTTGCTAAAATAAATAGACTATAATGAGCCTTGTAAACTCCAAAAAGTTTACAATTACAAAGCACAATGCTTATCTCACAAAACCCACACCTATTCTTTGCAAGTAGAGTTCTACCATGAAGAACAATGTCAAAACAAGTCCATCCATTTGGGCATCCCAAACTGAAGTCATAACTCAACATTGATTCCAAAGATATCTTCTAATATTATCCTCAAAGTTGGCGCCCAAGAATGGGCCCACTTAACTCAGCCTTATAAAATATCTTATCATGCAAAAGTGTTAATTCCAAGATGCCAACTTGGGCACCCAAGGTGGGTTCAAGTCAATCTTTGTCAATTGAAACATATCTCTTCACCATTCATGCAAATAACATGCATGATTGATCATCCCCAATTAATTTAATGTGTCACCTATTATATGTCATGCATTCCAAGTCAACTGAATTCAACTAGCGTTCAACTGAAACTAACTACATGCAACTGAAGATAACTGAACCATAACTGAACTGAATTGAATTGAACTGAACTGAACTGAACTCCATTTATGTAAACATCAATCCCTAACTTCTAGGATCTTTACATGCATTACAAAAATGTTATCTTTTTCTCCAAATAGTTAACTTAATGCAAGGTGAGTTCCACCTTCCATGTGGGTGCCCCATGTGCTCCTATTTTGTAGGAGCTCTTCATGGGTGTCCCCACATGTTCCTATCATTTAAAATTAATTACAAATGTCAATTAACATGTTTATTTCATAAGAATTTAATCTCTTTCTAATCCTAGTGTTGGGGAACACTTTCCAAGGACTTAGGAGATATATGAAATAATGTTTAGGATTGTAATTAAATGGCATCCTATTCCCCAAAATTGGTACATGGGAATGATAGCCTATATGATTTTGGGATGCAATCACCTTGGGGGTGATGAAAAGAATGTTGACTCCTGATCCATGTTGGGTAAACAATCCATCAAAGTACATTTTCCACTTAGTTGTGAGATTAATAAGGAACACTGATTCGTCAGGGAACTCAGATATCAAAGGGTTCTCAACATAGATAGGTGCTTCTACTAGTTGGTCTACTATCACTTGTCATTTGATTTCTTTTCGCTCCACATACTCTAAGTCAAATTCTGTCAAGATCATTACCCATTTAGCCATGTGTCCTGTGAGGGTTGCTTTGGATAACAAATATTTTAATGGATCAATCTTTGCGATGAGCTTGATTTGGTGTGACATGTAATGCCCAAACTTTTGTGATGTGAAAATACTGCTAGGCATGTTTTCTCAATGGGTGAATAGTTCATCTCATAGCCCACCAAGGTTCTTCTAATTTAGTGTATGACTCTTTCCTTTCCGTTCTCATTATGTTGTGCTAGAAGAGCTCCTAATTTTGCCGATGTTGCTGAGATGTACAGGATCAGTGGCTTGTTTGGTATTGGAAGCATAAGAACTAGAGGTGTTAGTAGATAATCCTTGATCTGCTAGAAAGCTTTATCACTTTTGTCATCCCATTTTTAGGTTATCCCTTTATGGAGAAGATGTGAAAAGGGACGAGTATTATCCGATAGCTAAGCTATGAACCTTTTGATGGACTGCAACCTTCCTTGTAATCCTCTCATCTGTTTCAATGTCTCTGGCTGTTCCATGTATAGGATGGATTTTACCTTTGCTGGATCAATTTCTATCCCTCTTTGTGAAATGATGAAGCCAAGAAGTTTCCCTGATGTGACCCTAAACACACACTTTTTTGGATTCAGTCGTGCCTTATATTCTTCAAGCCTATCAAAGATAGGTCCTAGGATTTGTATGTGCTCACTTCTCTTTGATTTTTCCAAAATATCATCCACATAATCTTTAACTGTTTTGTGGATCATGTCATGAAAGATGAGGGTCATGGATCTCTGATAGGTAACTCCTACATTCTTCAACCAAAATGGCATCACATTCTAGAAATAGGTTCCCCATGGACAAGTAAAGGAATTTTTATGTTGATCTTCTTTGGCAATTATGTTTTGATTGTAGCTTGAAAAGCCGGCCATGAGTGACAACATTTCATGCCTAGTTTTTAAATCCACAATGAGATCATTGTTGGGAAGAGGGAAGTCATCCTTCAGACATTCCTTGTTCAAATCTCTAAAATTAGTACATATTTATATGCCCCTAGTGGGTTTTGAGATTGGTACCAGGTTTGAAACCCACTCAAGATAATCTATCGGTCGAATGAATCCAACGTCAAGAAGCTTTTGTAGTTCTAGTTTGACCAAGAGTGCTATCTAAGGGTGCATCTTCCTTAATTTCTACTTGAATGGTTTGGCATTGAGATAGACTACAAAGTGGTGTAAAACCACTTCTGGATCAAGGCCTAGCATATCTATGTATTACCATGCAAAGTTAGCTCTTCTTTCTTTAAGGAATGCTGCAAGGTTCTTATGTTCTTCATCCAACAAGGATTCAACACAAAAGGTGATCTTAGGTTCTTTTTTTGTTCCCACATTGACTGGAGTAGCCTTTTCTACTAGTATCGCTGACTTTTCTAGATGCATGACACTAAGGGGGAGATTGAATCCTTCATCCTTGGGTGCCTCAAAGAGGTTTTCACCATCAGATGCATCCTTTGTTTTTACTATTTTAGGACCAGAGAGTGCCACTAGGTGGTTTTCACTCAAGGATCTGCATGTTAATTGCATTTCGTTGATTTTGTGACTGAAGGATTCAATCGTCTCCCCAAAGTATGCCCCCTATATCGAGCTCTATTTCGAAGCCTACTTTGTGATCTTCCCATGATAAGTTGTCTCAGAGTCCCATGAATTTTGAGATCACTTCATCATTTTTGAATAAATCTAGAACCGGTGGTCCTCGTTGGTCCATGTCAATGAGTTGCGGGTATACTAGGTGTATTTCAGTTGGTTGGGTGTTTGAGACAAAGGATGTTATGGATATCATGAAGAGGGTGTTGTTCTCAAATAGGTTAGTGACATCAAGAGGAAACTCATCTAATGTAGTATCATGTGATGTAGGTGACCAAGAGGAAGCCTCAACTCGTTTAGCAACAATACCTTTTCCAATAAGTGTGACCTTGCTAGTAGTACAACCTAAGCCAAGATTTTTTAGTCGTTTCTCAAGAACGATGGGTTCTAGTAAACCATTGTCATTCTATCCTAGCTTCTCATTCTTGTTATATCCCCAACTCTGCATTAGCTATAAACCTTTGTTGTCATCTTCCATGGGAAGAATAGGAACTGGTCTTTCATCTTGATAGAGAATTTTAGAGATATCTTTCTCATTGATGTCTTCTTGATTCAGGTTTCCCCACTTGGTGAAGGTAGTAGCTACCATCTTGATTATTTTTGGTTCCTTGGTGCTAGATGTTGGTTTCCCGTGAGTTTGAGGAGAAATAGGTAAATCTCCTAAGACAAAGGTGTCTTTCAATATTTTGTAGCTTCCACAACCATCATCTTGAATCATTGCTTTGACATCAGGTATGCTTTTCACAATGGGTACATTTGATGCTAAGGTAGAGGCTAGGGATGATGGGTCAACAAATGAGCTTGATGGTGTAGGTCCTTCATCATTTTTGGGAATTTGTGGGATCTTATAAAACTTGGCCTCAAGGATTTTGCAGTATTAAAAAGGCTCAGGATCTCCATGGATAGTGATTTCTTTGCCCTCGAAAGGAAACTTCACACATTGATGATAGGTTGAGGCTACAACTTTTAAATCATGGATCCAAGGTCGACCAAGTAGTATGTTATATGGAAGATCAAGATCAAGTACTTGGCATGTGGTTTCTTCAATAAGAGGTCCCACTTGGATTTCCTTGTGATACTCTTTCTTGATCATCATATGCTCTAATGGTAGTACTCTTTGTCTTCTCAATAGTATCTTCTGAATAGCCTAGATGCTTGATCAATTGTAGGGTACAAATGTTCATACCAGCACCTCCACCTACCAATATTCTTTTGAACTTGTTTTTATGAATGACAACTTCAAGGTGTAAAGAACGGTTATGAGATGGTTGTGATGGTAAATCTTGCTCAGAGAAGGTGAGAAGATGGCTGGTGATATGCCCTACCATAGCTTGAAACTGATTGGTATAAATGTTCTTAAGAACGAATGACTCAGACAAGGCTTTTTCCAGTATTTCCCTATGTGTAGGAGATAATCTTAAGAGTTCTAAGATTGATATATGAGCAAGGGTCTATTTAAGCTGATCTAAAAGATTATACTTGTTGGGATTAGATGTGGGAAAAGTAGGTTGTGTCCTAGATTTATCCTTGAATGGTTATTTTTCCACGTCATGTGGTGACTCCACATTTCGTACTAGCTCCCTTGATGGTGACAACAGTGATAGCACTATCATAGGAGGCAACTACATTGAAATAGGTATGTTGAATATTGGTGTAATCCTTAGATTTTCCATTTTTGTTTGCTTTGTTATGATAAGACATAGGGGTCTTGTATATCTTGAGATCCTGGTTTCCAGCTGGTACTTCAACAGATATGGTATCATTCTCTATGAGATCTTGGATGATGTTCTTAACTTTCATGCAGTTTTTCATTTTATGTCCTTTAATTTTATGGAAGTCACAGAGATCACATTCGTTGTACCAGGATGGCTTCTCTTGGGGTTCTTGGTAGTTTCCAAAGTTAGGAAGTGTTATCAAATTTAACTCTACCAATTTCTTCATGATTGTCTTGATGGGTTTCGATAACTGTGTGTACTTGCATTTGGGATAGTTGTTCCTGTTATCTGTTTACCTTGGTTGCATGTTGGTGTTATTGATCTGATTGTTTTGAGGTGGTACCATTTGTTGCACAGTTGGTTGGATGTTAGCAACTTGATTGTTATTGGGTCTAGGAGAACTTAGTATAACCTTAGCGTCTACTACACCGTCATTTGTTACGTCTTTGTTCTTAGCCCATACACGAGGTTTCTCATTCAAACTGGTTGAAGGGTGGTTGTCTTTGTATGCATGAGTGTTTCCTTGTGAGATTAGGGCTCTTTCAATGTTAAGGGCTCTTGGAACAAGCTTGTCATAGGATGTGATGCATTGCATTTTCAAGTGGAATGATATATTTGGATCAAGGTTGGCTATAATGATTCCCGCATGTTGTTCATTAGGAAGAGGCCACTTTCTTTTACTAGCTCTTTGTCTCCATCACTGTAAGAAATTAGCGAAGGTTTCTCCTGGATTTTTTTTGAGAGTGTACAACTCTTCTAGGCTAACGTCCATGTCAAGATCAAAGGAGAAGTGATTGATGAATTTTTGAATGATTTCTTGAAAATTTTCGATACCAAGAGGCAAATGAGAGAACCAATCCATAGCAGTACCTGTTAAAATTTGAGGAAAGAGGAACATTAGATATGATTCATTGTAAGCCACTTCCATGCACATGATATTAAATTCTTTGATATGGTCAACAGGACTTCCTCTCCCTCTGTATTTGTCAAACTTAGGGATTTCAAAATCAGGAGGGAATGGTATCATTGCTATGTTTCCATCAAATGGGTAAGGACACAAATTCTATGTATGGGGTTTCTTTATCTTGCCCATGTGAAGGTCTTGTATTTCCTGTGAAAGTGCTTTCAATTGTGATGTGAGATCATCTTGCGGATTGGGTGGAGGAACATATGGTGGGATGAGAGATGAATTATATGGGGTGTATGAAGGTGTGAGATTTTGTGAAAGTGATGAATATGTTCCTGATGCGTTTGGATTGATGATGTTCATATGAGGAAAATAGGATCCTTGTTGCTGTTGTTGGATGTATTGCTAAGCTAGTAAGGCTTGTTGTTGAGCTTGTTGTTGTTGTTGTGCCACTACAGCTTGCCTATTGTTGTTGTTGTGCTAGTAAAGTTGCTTGTTGTGCTTATTGTTGTTGCATAGCTTGTTGTGCTGCTAAGGCTGCTTACTGAGCTTGTTGGGCAATGATTGCTTGTTGTTGTTGATGTGCTAAGACTACTTGTTGTGCTTGATGTTGTTGTTGTGCTAAGGCTGCTTGTTGAGCTTGATGTTGTTGTTGTGCTAAGGCTGCTTATTGTGTTGTTAAGGCTGCTTGTTGTGCTTCTTCTTCTTCTTCTTCTTCTTCTTGTGCTAAGGCTTCTTGTTGAGCTTGATGTTGTTGTTGTGCTAAGGCTATTTGTTGTGCTTGTTGTTGTTGCACAACTTGTTGATAAGTTTGTTGTGCTTGCTGTAAAGCTAAGGCATGAGCTTGCAATGTGGGATCAGGTGGTTGTTGAGACATCTATGAAGGAATAGGAGCATTGATGTTTTGAGTGAATAGCAGATTGCTAGTGAAATGTGGAGGATTCACTTGGTTTAACATTCCTTGTAATATATTAGAATGAGGTGGAGGAATGTATGTTTGAGGTCTTGGTTGATTTGGCATAGAAAAGGGAGTTATTGGAAAAGATGATGTCATTAAATTTTGCAATGGAAATGACACATTAGGACCTTGAGTCCACTGATTGAAAAGAGTCCCTTGTCTTATGTTTTGAGAATTTCCTTGTGCAAAATATGTAAACAAAGGATTCGTGATCAAGGTACTCGTGGGATTGATAGAGCTTGTAACTAAGGGATTGCTTTGAGGTGGATTGATAGGAGATGATGTGGTAATGGTAGATGGAATGGATGAACCCACTGGAGGGTTTGATAAAGATTTCCCTATTTGTGTTGAGGGTTGATTCTATGATATGGTATTGACATGCCCTAGTGTGTTGTTTTGAGATTTTTGGTCTGTACTGCTCTGTGTGATGGTAGGAATACCTGTGGCACTCATGGGTGTGGATGAAGAAGGGTTTCCCTGAAATTTTGAAGTGGTGATGGAATAGTGAAGTTCAAGTGGAGTGTCTAGCTATTTTGGATCCTTGGGAATGGGAGGAGCACCAAAGGTAGGTGTCCAAACAGTGGTGGGAGGTGGAGGATTAGTTTCAAGAGTACCCACAAGTATAATACTTTCAAATGGTAAGGTGTGACCAAAATATTTAGCAAGGCTGGTTGCAAGACTAGGTATGTATGTTTGACTTAGCCCTTGTGATGGAGTGGTGAAATCCTGTGTTAAACTTTGTGCTACAAATGTCAGGGAGATAGGAGCTATACTTTCAAAAATTTGATGTTCTAAAAGTTCTTCTCTAGTGAGCTCAAATGGGTTGTTGGTGATGTCTTTGATTTCATATGGTCTTGAAGGAGATGATGGTTGCTACGATGGTGTAACATGACTTCTAGGATCAAATTCTAAAGGATTTGGATCACTTGAGGTAAATGTAACTTTTTATTTTTCCATGACTCTCTTGTGTTGTGATCTCGTCTTTAACATAAATTTGTAGTCAACAATGGGAGAGTTGTGTTGAGTTTTGTAATGTTTGAACTCCCTAGTTGACTCAAACCTAGGTAAAAGGGATGCTCTAAGTATTTTGGGAGCAATGATGATAATATGGGTGATGTGGAAAATGATCTTTGCAAGCATTTTGGGACAACACTTTTGACTTAAGTTTGATGTTTTGATGTTGGAATAAAGGATGACAATGAACTTAGAAATCTTTAGGGTAGACTTGTGACCTTCAAGATAAAATAATTCATAGATGATAACTATCTCAGCTAAGTGCATAGAAAATGATACATTTCACATACAAAGTAGCTAAGGTAGCAAGTTGGTTTGATGTGTTAGTCCCAAAGTGTTACTGTATTTGAAATTTTACAAAGATAGATGAGGTGAAGAATGAAATTTGATGAAGGGGTGAGTGAAATGTTTGACCCAATATTGACCTAAAGTGAACCTTTTGTTTTGACAAGACCACAACTTGTTTCTTTTTTCGTAGAGTGCCTCAATGCGGTTGTTGATTGCTTTTGCACTACAATGTCTAAGTTTATGGTGACAACTAGTTGACCTTCGTTTAGGGATCCTTACTTTGCATGAGATCATGTGGAAATAGTGAACCTTTGTTTCAAAAAGATCAAGGTAGCAAAAATGATGGTAAACCTCTAAAATATTCAAATCCTAGAAAATGAGAGGATGGAGGGGAATGTTTAAATCTGTTCAGGCTCTCCTAGCTCGGGCATAAAAGTTTCTCAACAAAGTGTAACAATTGCGATAAAATATGGATGCCCATTTTTTATTATACTTTGTTTGACAATTCCTACGTCTGAAATGGAGTGTTGGAGACTTTCCCCTACAAAGTTTAAATGCTTTATGAATCATTTAGAGGAGTTGAGTATCATGAAAAAGACCAGGATTTTGACTCGAAAAGAATGCAAACAATTCCAGACTATCCCTTGAAGCATGTCTATAAAAGTTTGTGACCAATTTGTTTATGTTTTTGTGAACTACTTGAAGGTGTTTCTTAAGGGCTTTTGGAGTGGGATGCCTTAGTCTAAAATGAGGACCTGTAGACCTTGGCTTAGGAATCCTAATTTTTCGTGAGATCATGGGGAAATAGTTTAAGTTTATGGAAGAAAGGAAGATATTTATTGCCACATAGGTGGTGGTAATAGGGGCCTTCCAACCTCAATATCAGTGTGTTCCTCTTCTTCATCTAGAATGGTTGTTGTGTTTCTCCACTATGTGTTTGTCTCCTTGTTTTCAAAAGTGAAGGTTCTCAAACTTCTAATGAGATCTGTTTGTTCACCATTTATGAGTTCAAAGTTTGGCTGAATTATAGCACCTGGAAGATTAGGTTGTTCAATGGGAGAAATCAGTCTCCAAATAGTCATGTGGGGTTCATTTATCAATTTATCTTTGCTTAAGTGAATTGATTTTACCACAAACACTTGTCTTTGATTATGTTTCCAAACTAGATTTTTATGTCAAAAACATCATAACTTTCACAATGTCCATTTCATAAAAATCACGAGGTTAAAGCCATAATTTCCTATGTTGTCTTTGGTAAATATGGGCTTGAGATTAATGTCAAGATATTTAGAAATTGCTAAGGATAAATCGTTACGAAAAGCAGTAATATCAAGGCTAACTCAAGAAGTCCATATTTAAGCCACAGTGTTTGAAATTTTGGATAGTGAATGTTTGTTTTCATATTTTTTTGAAACCAAGCAAAGTGTTAAACTGACTCACAAGCATTACAACCCTAGGATAAAAATGGCTATATTTGTTGTATTCCCACTTGGATTTCTCCAGCTGCACTTATTCAGAGTGGATGATTAGAAGCTTGACCACACTAGCTCCCCTCCATGACACTCACTTCTACGGGTCAGCCAAGCTTCAAGTTCTCATGAATCTCCCATGACAAACTTTTCATCTCTACTAAGAACCACAAATATGTGGGACGGCTTCAGAGGTCTCACCCCCTAATATCAACAAATATTAGGGATTTTTGGCTACTACACAAAGGCTCATAATAAGGGCATCCAGTTCAGAGGACACTATGATAAACTCCCTTAAGAGGTCTCCCAACCCTTAGAACAAGGGCTTTATGCATCATAAAGATACTAGGGGAGAGATATCATGCATCACTCCGTTGATTGCAAACTTTCCTTACAACCACAAATTTATATAGCGGTTCGGAAGAGCCTAGCTTATGCTCGTTACTACTTGGGTCGTTCCCTTGGGGTGAGTAATTTTTCCCACCAAGGAAAGCCCTCTAAAGGTGAATGATAGTGAGTAAGTACATCTGTAGTTCGATCATATTTTCTTGCATGCACAAAGAGAGAACACACGCTATGTCTTTTCTCACACTAGCATGGTTGTTCAATTTTAAACCTAATTGAAAGATGTGGGTGATTTTGCAACGTGTTAGAGAATATTTATGTTTCTCAAGATCGCCAAACAACATGAGAGAATTGCATACACATTCACTAGCAAAGTTGAAAACCACAAAACAAAACAAACAGTTGTCAATTTTATCCTTTAAAGCAATGATGAGTTCATTTTATGCACCAATTGAAAGATGAGTTTTCCTTGTTCAATTTAAAGCCCAATTGAAAGATGTGATGTGAGGGTTCATTTTTATCCAACTTTGAATGTTCATTTTAAACCCAATGGAAAACTAGTGCGTTGCCTAAAACTGAAAGTAAAAAAGCATGAAATTGGGTTATAATTGCCCCAAAGCATCGAGCACTAGTTACAATTATAGAATGTTAAGATAGAAAATAATGTCTTCAATCTCACTCCATGCCTTTAAACCTACAAAACCCTGTTATGCTAACAATGAAAACACAGTCAGGCATCCATTAGTGATCAAATAATCAAAAGAAATTATGTCACATGTCAAAAAACAAACGTAAAGTTTCTTACCCTAGTTAAGCGTCGCTTCACACGATGGCATTGCAATTCAAAATTTGGGTGTCGCTCTAGTGAATTTGAGCGTCGCTTTACAGTAAAACCACTGAGTATGATTGCATCGTTGTTTTGATGGGCATCACTGAAAATGAATGTGTCACTGTTTGAAATTTAAAAGTGTCGGTCTGGTGAAAATGAGCGTCGCTGTTTTTGTTCCATGATAGTTTAAATTTAGATATGCGTTGTTGTATCAAATTGATTGGGCATCGCTATATGGTGACGTTATTGAAATAGCACCAGTGTTTGTGGTTTGAGCATCACTGCAACCTACAAAACAACATGAACATGGATTTCAAGCTAAAATATGGTTAAATGATTAGTTTTCCCTCCTTCTAGCGCCAAAATGTTGATGTGAGGATTGCCGGTATGGGCCAAATTACACTTGTTCCATGAAGAATCGAAGCACAACGGAGCCACCAATACTCGAATCTCAACAAGATCAATTAAAAAAGATTAAAACCAAACATTTCATCAAAACTTAACATACTAAAATATGAAAGCTATCAAAACATATACTCTAATCCATTCAAATTTTATCTTGTTGTGGAGTTGGTGTCGCGTTGATGAGGACTAACGACCCTTTCCCAACCTCGTGATAGTGAGCTTATCTCAATCAATTCTATGGAAGAGAATTGATGAAACCATGGTGTTTGGTGTACGAAAAACCTAAATTATGCACAAAATGAACATGATGCAAGCTAAGTTACCATTATTTTATGCTACAAATGATCTAATTATGCAATTGCTAAGGTAATAGTAAACTAATCTAAGCAAATTTAAGCTAAAATGATACTAAAAGATGCTAAAAGATGAAAGCCTTTATTTACAAACTAAGATGGATGCATGGAAGCCATTAATGAAAGCTTGAAGCTAATATACAATGAAAATGAACTAAAACAAGCTAAAAATTGAGTAAAAGATAAGCAAGTATGTGAGTGAATTTAATAGCATAAGTTTGCAATAAAAAATGGATCCATTTGTCTCCAAATAGTGATCTATTTATAGGAGAGCAAATGAGAAATGAGTGGTTAATATCAAAAAGCTTAATAAACTGTTCAAGATGAAGGGGATGAGAGGCATGGATCATGGATTCTCATCAATGAATGAGAATGCAAGATGAAAGTTAATCAAAGGCTCACACGTGCCTCAAAAAAACACACTTTTGACCTGCTCACAGAAGTCAAAGGTAACTTGCCAAAGAGGTTAAAGGCTTAACTTGCATTTGAAGCTAAGTGAGTTGGTTAGAGGAAAAATAATATTCCTTAGAATATTCCTTTAGGGTGAGGAAAAAAAAGGTAATTTTCAAATTAAAACAAATTTTTAATTGTGCAAAAAGGATAAAGAATATTCCATAGGAATATTCCCTTTGATTAGAGGAAATTTAGTTTAATTTATGCAATTAGGGAATTAGAAGAATTAAAAGATATTTATTAAATTTGATGATTTAATAAATAGGGGAGGCGATGAAATGATATTTAATTAAATGTCTTAGGGTTATTTAATTAAATAAGATGACTTAGGAGATTAAATTAAATATTTTGATTTATTTAATTTAATGAGATGAAGTGTTAGTGCGGAAAGAGATGAACTAACCTAATTTAATTATTTAGGCCAATAGATGAAAATGATACAATTAATTAATTAGCTAGGCTAATTAAATCAATTAAGCGAAAAGAGGATGGATAAAGAAGAAATGATGTTAATAAATATATTTCAAATATATGACATCAATTAGGACAATTTTCATTGTCTACAATATGTTCTTGCTACAATGTTTTTAGAGAGCTCGAAACTATCATCATTCCCCAAATACACACATAACTAGAAGAATAACACAAAGAGATCAAAAACAAAGAAAAATCTATTGGGTCAACATGGAAGAGATATGAATGTCTTAATGCCCTGTGTCATCCCCAAAAGGAAAACACAATACAAATGAAAAAGATAAAGGCAAAGCTTTTGAGTCAACATGGAAGATACATGAATGTCTTGACACCTCGTGTCATCCCCGAAAGGAAAACACAAGACAAATGAAAATGATACAAAGAAAAAAAGTAAAAGATTGATGACATAGAGAAGAATGAAGGTACAAATAGAGGAATGTCACAGAGAGAGAACATCAAATAGAATGTCACGGGGGATCACATCACGCTCATGCAATCACACAAAAAAATTGAAAAAGAAATAATGTAAAAGACTAGTAAGGCACATGCAAGTCAACCTAAGGTAGGTCATCTACATCCTAATCTCGGTCTGTATAATCGGAAGGCAGACAATGAACCTAAGGGACAATGACAAATGCATTACTAGGACAAGGCTATCTACCTTTTTCCCCCACTGAGTGCAAGACAAGAATGAGCCAAGATAGGTGATGGGAAAGGTCATGTAATAGTGAGAATAGAATGTTCTACAACTATTACATGACAAGGGGTGAAAAAGGGATGTTATGCAATCACTCGTTGGCAATCGTTGCCATTGAAGTGAAAATTGTTTAGTACTAATTTGAATGCACGAAACTCATTAGTACTATGTCCAAGAGTTCAGTGGTATCAAAAATGTGGATATTTTTCCTCCTTAGGATATAGTATTAGCCTATCTTTAATTGGTGGTAATGTTATTAGTTCTTTGTTGAAAAGCAATTGTATTTTCCTTTCACTTTCAGGTCCAGTGGACAAGGAAACTTTAGTTTCTGTAGCTTGTAGGGCCTCTTACGCTTGCTAGATTCACCAATTTCTAAAGTCGAAGGTTGAGGAGGAGAACCTAAGGTGATCCTATCATCCTTGTCATTGTTATGAGTCATTAGTTGTTCTTTAGGAAGAAGGAAATTCATATCGAGAGGAGAATCTAAGATCATCATACCATCACTACGAAGCCTTAGGTATTCTTTAGGAGCACTTATGTTGCGAGAGGAATCTTGATATTCTAATCCCTTTGTGTTTTCATCGGTTGGTATTTTCTCTAGGTGTTGATGGATCTCATGTTCACTCATTGTATCACATCCTTGTTTACTCAAGATTGTGAATCCTTTTCCATCTATTTCTTCTAGATTGATGGGAGTGTTTGTTACTTTGTTATCATAAAATGGTTGAGTATTTGCTTATTGAGAGTAACTAGGTTCACCTATTGTAGGGAGATTGGGTTCAACTTTTGTTTCAGGATGTACATAACCAAACATCTCAAGAGGTTGTATCATAGGGGGGTTTGGTTGTTTCATGGATGGATAAAAGGATGCATTGGATTCAAGATTGTTAAGATAATCATTTAGGAACTTTTCATGTTGTCATCATATTCTCTAATGATGTCAACATCATAAGGAGGATATGCATTAGGATTTGAGTGGGCATGATTAAGTTCAATGTCATTAGGATCATTTCAAAAAGCACAACTTGACACATCCACTAAGGATTTCAAGGAAATCCAAAGTTTACCAAAGCACATATCCATGATGCAAATTTCAAATTCTAAACTATGAAACAATGTGAAATGAAATGCAATTTTGAATTTAAGCAATGCACAAGATGGATGAAATTAAAGTAGATGTAATGAATTGAGTGAAACTAAATATTTGTAAATTGAAACAGAAAGGCAATAACAACAAACAGAAACTCAGAAACAAGACTTTAAATGCCAAAAAATGTAATTTAGAATGTGCAGAGGGACTGATTCGACCAAGGTAGCGAATGAGTCCCAGTAGGGATTTTTTTCAAAAATTTCAAAAGTTTTCACTTGAATTTTTTGATTTTTATGTTTTGTGAGTTGTATCTTGGATGCAAATGTATATTTTGTTTGTTTTTCAATGAAACTAGATGCAAAAATGCAAGCTAAATGAGCTTTCACTAATGCAAGAATAGAAACCCTAGAATGCAAATTAACTAATGCAAATCCTAATGTAATGTTAATGCAAGCCAAATCTAGGATGATAATGCACTCCAAATCAGAATTATGATGTTCTAAATGTAGGTTCACCAAAGTGAAAGGTGGAAAATTGTTTTTCTTTCCTCCTAGGGTTTATGACCTAGAAGGACAATTTTCACTAACTTTCACTCAAGAACAAACCCTTGAGTTCTCGATGCAAAGGAGAAAGAGATCTTGCAAGAGGTATGTTCTAGAGGATGAATGTAAACTAATAAGGGGTTCGCCACCAAGTTTAGAATTGGAAAAGATAATGAAATGGAAGATGCAATGCAAAACCCTAATTGAATGCAAAGTAACACTAAATGACCTAGAAAATTAAATGAAACAAAACAAAAAAATACAGAAAGGAATGTGTGCACCTAAGAATCTTGAGATGGCTGAGTGGAGATCTAGAACACTAGAAATTCTACTTTTATTTCTGACTTGACTCATTTTCCAAGCTAGGCGAATTAGTCCAAATTCTAGAAAACTGTGCAGGAACATGAATCTGCAAAAACCTAAAATTTGATTAGAACTGGGACTCATTTGCTAGAAGTGGCGAATCAGTCCAGTTGGGATTTTCTGAAGCTTCAAAGGCTGATCTTGCTCTTCTCAGTCTGCTCAGTCCTTCTTGAGTGATTTTTGGATATGAAACCTTGATTTGTAATGTGTAGGTCTTCTCCAATGCTCTCCAAGGCTTGATGACAACTTTAACAACTTTGAATGATTTGAAAACTCTTCTCCAATCTCGATCCTTAGGAAATCTGCAACCTAAACCAAAACCTTGCAATAAAGTGTTACAAATATGCTTGAGATGGATGCAATGGATGTAGATCTTGATTCTTGCTTTAAGGAGATAGATCTTGAATGTAATGTTTGCTTGAATCATGAAATCTTAATTCACAATAGTTAGCTCCAAAACAAACATGATGCATGAAATCCTTGACATGATGATTGATGATTGAATGCTGCTCTAAAATGCTTGCTAATCTACCCTTGAATGATCTTGTGAACTCAAGATTTCTATAAGGATCGCTTGATTGCTTGTTAGGATAAAATGAGTGAAAGAACCTTGTATTTATACTCAATTATGCAATAATTCCCAAAATTACAACACTACAAGCCAACATCATATCTAGGAGAATAAAATCCAGCCAAAAATTTGAAAATTTTGATTTTGAGCCACACATGACTCATTCACCGAAGGTGGCAAATGAGTCCCACTAGGCTTAATTTTTGGGACCAATTTTAGAAATGCTTAGAAATGTGTGAAACCAGGTTTGGGACCAAAAGATCTAGGTGGGACTCATTATCCCAAGGTGGAAAATGACTCCTAGATCACTAAATCTAGGCCACTCAAGCTTGAAACACCTGAATTATGATTGGGTATTGATCGGTGTCGAGATTATCTTCAAAAAGATGCAATAAATGAAGCCTGTGGATGAAAAATAGGGCCATTTAAAGCATAAGAATGCCCAAATATTAATGAAAACCCTAGAAAAGTGTGAAAATGTGTTACAACACTTTACAACACTCTAAATAAGGCAAGATTAAGATTAAAAAGAGGTTTATTATGTTCAGTTAATTAATAAAACCTTAGAAAAGAGTGAAAGTGTGTTACAACACTTCACAACACAAGTTAGCAAGGTACCATTTAAATCCATTAGTTCACAAGGTCCCAAGACCTAATGTGTATGTGTCAACCACATTACAACACTAAATCAAGGAAACACTAAGCTCAATTCTGCAAGGAGGGCCCAAAAAAGTGTGAAAATGTCCTAACGACATTTTTCAATGCTACATATACTTAAGAAATTTCTTATTTGATAAATAGTCTAATGTTGATCTATTTTATGTCAAATTGTTGATTAATAACTGGTTAGTTCACTATTACATGTTGGATTTTGATGCTTTGAGTAATGTCATGTCACTAATAGTCATGAATGATTTAGGATTGAAGGTTTCCAAATATCATGGCAACTGTTTTCTTATGAATTATAGAGAGGTGAATGTTGTTGGTGTGATAAACAATGTGGAGGTACAATTAGATGCATACCTAAACAAATCATTTTTAATAGCCATAATCATTGTTGTTTTTCCAAAAAAGTGGGATATATAACATTCCAAAAAGTGGGTAGCCTCAATGGATAATAGTGTACAAATGTATATATCATATGTGTAAGATGTGAACCATTCATTGAAGTAAATTTTCCTAAGTTTTCACTTTGTGAGTAAATAAAATATGTAACTAACCATTGTAATAAAAATTTTCTTTTCTTTATTGAGAAAAAATGAACATCTAAATTTCAAAACAATAATCAACATGGATTCCATTTCAATATACAAATTACAATATTCCAAGAATGTGTTCAAGTACATACATAGCTCAACCGAGCTTCAAGGAAAATAGATATAGATGGTCTAGGATCCGCCTTTCAAATCTTGGTCTTTTGTTGCCTACTAAGGAGGAGAAGCATCACTCAAGCACTTTTTCACCAACCACAGACTCATATGCGGTCCCTCGCACATCTATCATACGACAGATGGCCCTACCCTTCGATGAAAATATTGGTGGAGTAACCTCGTATGATAACCATACTGAGCTTAGTGTTGTTTCCTCCATGACTAGAACTTGTAACCCTACCAATCGGAACTAGCATGCACTACATGGACATGAAGAACTGACAATGGAGCCAAAGGAAATCACACTACTTTGGCCAAAGTTTTCTCACTCAGTACTTCGAGTGATAGTCATTCTATTCACTTACACTACTTAAGCTCGATTTGACTTAAGGCCACTATAATCTATGCATAGATATTTCCTCCAATGGGTAATCTTTAACCCCAAAAATAGGCTATCCCTTTTCTTATAAACTCTATGGTATTTCTACTAACAAAGTATATGAACAAGTTCCCTCCCTTCAATGAACAATTAATCCCAGGAGTAACCCACTAGTTATCTAGTATAATCAAATAACTTTAGCTATGAGTAACCATTAAGCTATCCTTGTTTAATCATATCTATTATAACAATACCTATGACAAACAATCCCTCCTATTACAGAGTAATTACAAACACTTTCACAAAAAAGCATAAAATAACTTCTATTTCCATTCTAAAGCAAATGTTATAATTCCTCAATGCAAGTAATCTCAAGTAGATCAAATCAAGCATACAATTCCCAATCTTTCACAAAAAATTACAGTTAAGAGAAGATTAGATCCTCATGCCTATAATACGCTTAACCAATAGATTTTCTTGTCACCCGGCCTTCCAAGCAACAACTTCCTAACTTCACTTAGCTTTCTCTCAAAGACAATACTACACTATAACTCCTTACTCAAAACTATAATATGGACTCACAAGTTAACTCATGTTGACAACTCTCACCCAATAACTCATAGCTCTCAAAAATTATATCAGAATAAGTTTACAAAAGAATGTGTTCCAAATAAGATAGCTAGTCTCTCTATTTATATAGAAAAAGGAGACATTGCAGCCTACAAAAATGGCATGCAATATGACATCAATCTCCATGCTAGTTGACTCATTTCACTTAGCTTAAAAGGTGGTAGCAAACTAAACACAAACTTAGCATAAGAAGCTACCAGTCGACCCATTTACTTGACAGCAACAAGAGACCTATTCCATTATGCTCATGTTAAAATGATGAAAGTCGAATTGCAGCAAAGATGGACTTCTATAGCAAATTGAACTTCATTAATCTGGTGCCAAGTATTCAGTCGTTCCCTTATTGCTTTGGTGTGACTTTTCTCATTGAAACAGTCTACAGTCATAATGCAACACATGCTCAATGTCGACTAAGTCTAAGCTTTGCATAAAACATAGTAAAGAGTCACTTGGCACATAAATGATACTTTGACCAATTCCTTGCACTGCTATTACTTTTCCTATTATCATGCATTTTATACTTTATGAGGTTGGTGTAGAATTCTATCACTTCATTTCTTTTATCATTAAGATATACTCCTATGTTTGAATAATTCACTACTCATAAATACAATGATGCCTTTCAATAGTATCAACATTATGGTTTTATCCATATCGACCTTTTATTGTTGTGAAATACTTCCACATAGTTTGACCTTTATTCAATGTTAACATATGCATTATTCGCCTTTAAATACTTTGTAATATCTCATATGCAAATCGACCTATGCTCATAGATATAAATCGACCTATGTTTATATATATAAATCAGCCCTCAAAGCATCATAAATATATTTATAAATATATATAAATATATGCCAATAAATCACTTATATATATATATATACACACACACAATAATACATATTTATATATATACACCATGTTAATCAAGTATGAATACATTTCGATATATGAATGAATATGAACAAGTTAACATTCACATAATAATAGCAACCATATCGATTGTATATGTATATACGTACATTTACATATGTCAATACATGTATACATATGGATATATGTATATATCTTATATATATACACAATCGATTACACAATAAGCACATACACAATTACTATTATATTGATAGGGAATAGTCATGTGATGTATTTATACATATACACATTCATGTCATATTGTCCACTCAATAGCTCTATGCTCATAAGCAATTCGTTCATAAGCGTGCATAGGTACATCTACCTATGTACTCTCATGTACGTGTTCCTTCATGTGTATGGTCCATCGTTGATAGGCATATGTATACATATACATACATTTATACATGTATTCACCTCATTTATACAAGCATAGTAATATAAAGAAGAACTCATAAGCTCTAAACATATAAACATCACCCAAGCATGCATTCAATAGTAATCAAGCCCCTTACTAATGCAACACATCATACTAAGGATGAATTACTAATTCCCAACATAATAACTTGACTCAATCATTCTACTGTGAGTGTGTGTGTAAGATCAAATAAGTTACGTTATTGGTTACCTGACCAAGATCTTCTCCTAAGTGATACTTCCCCTCTGCCTGGAGGATTGAACATATACCTGTATCCAACTAACACTTTCCCACAGTAGTCAACTATTTGACAAAATATGCATTACACATAATATATTTCCATAGTTAGAATACCAATTCAATAACTTATCCCATTCACATATATGCATTTCTTCACATAGGTCATTAAATGAAATAACATTCATTCATAACTCATGGATAACAAAGTGAAAGCACAATTTATTCTCATTCAAAATTTAAATTACATTCACATTTACCCTATATAGTAATAGTAAATAGTAAATACACAATTGGGGTGTAGCAATATGCTAATATCCCATTACAAGGTGAAGAGGTTAGATTTCATAGGGAGAAGAAAGTATAAAATATTGTTGAGGATAGATGTAAACCAACCATTGAAGTGCATTATATTGATGTAGGACCTAATCATTTTATTGGATTTTTCGAAGAAGATAATGAGATTGTTGGGTCTCCCTTTCTCTCTACCCTTGTTAAATATAAATGAATTATGGACTATGTTCTTTGATGGTACATATTTTAGAGATGGTTTAGGGGTTGGATTTGTTATTGTATCACCTAATGGTGAATCCTTTGAGTATGTATTGAAGTGAACATTTAAATGCACTAATAAAATTATAGAATATGAGGCTTTAATGTTGTTGAGTTTTTCTCTAAAAGTGGAATCAAATGATTAATGATTTTAGGAGACTCTAAAATAGTTGCTCTATAGGTGAAGAATACATATGTATAAAAGGGTTAAAGGTTGGAAATTTATAAAATTGTTTCTTGGGATACCATTAAAATATTTGATATAGTTGGTTTGTAATAGATTGGTAGATTAAAATAAATTGTTGTTGATGATTTGGTGGTTGAAGCATCCAAGTTTGACTTGAATTCAATCCCTTCCCATTATCAATCTGGTATTGATGTCCTCGTAAGACCAAGCATACCCAATAATGCTCATAGTTAGTAGGTGTTTAATGATAATCAATAAATTTATAATTTTTAAAATTGAATGGATGAATTTAATATCTACTTGATTGATTAGGAACCTATTAGAAAATGTAATGTGACTAAAAACCAAAAATATTCCCAATGGGTTGGTGGAATTAGAAATAATTATTTGATAATTTAGATCACTAAAGAGCATGAGTTAGCCGATTGATGAAGATAATTTAGAAGGTGTAAATATGGGTATTGAAGCTAAATCTAAAATTATTTACATTGGTGAAATATAGAAATCAACAAAGAAATAAATGTTGAGTATTTTTTAAGACAATCAGGATTTTTTTTGCATGGTTGTATCATGAACTTAAAGCCTATATAGAGGATTTATTCTAAAATATAATTCCCATTCAACTAGGTGCAAAACCATTCTATTAAAGTAAAGGCCAATAAATCTTATACTTGCCCCCAATATGTAGAAGGATTAAAGAATTGAAGGAGGGAGGCATTATCAAATCAATTTGTCATTTTGAGTGGAATTATAACTTTGTTTCAATTAGGAAGAAGAATGGGGAGATAATACTATGCTTGGATTTCAAAAATTTGAATGTCAAGTCTCTCAAAGATAATTACCCACTTCCTAATATCGATCATCTACCATATACGGTAATGGGGTCAAAATTAATGTCCATGATGGATAGATTATCAAGGTATAACTCGATAATGGTCAAGAAGTTAGAACAAAACAAAATGACATTAACATTCCTTGGAGCACCTATATCTCTATGAGGATTCCATTTGAGCTAAAAAATACAAGATAGACCTTTTATAGTGTCATGAGTGTTGCATTTGTAAGTCTTATAGATGATATCATGGTTGTTTATTGAGATGACCTTACAACTTATTCCAAAGATAAAAAGATCATTGTAAACACTTGCATTGGATGTTTAGAAGGTGCCTTGAATATGGAATTCTTAAAATCCCAAAAAGTGCATATTTGGTGTAGAAGAAGGAAAAATGCTAGGGCACATTATGTCTAAGGATGGGATAAGTGAACTGTATATTTTTGGCACCAATGCACTTCTTTAGCTCTTCTAGGGTTTTTCACCTAAAAGGAGAGAGGTAAGGCCAAAAATGCTAAGGGTTTCATTCAAATTATGTTATGTATGATGTTATTAAGGCTAAATGAGATGATCTAAGTGCAATTAAGCTGTGAAATTGATCAAATATAGATGCAAAACCTAAGAAACAAGTGATGTTTGAAAACACATAGTGTAATGCAAGATAACCTAAGAATGAATAGTAAACTACAACATAAATGAATCAGACCGAAAGTGTGCACTTGGAACCTTGATGAAGATTGGAAATTACATTTGAAATGTTGTTGATGCTATTTTTTAGGCATGGAGGGACTCATTCGCGCACTTGGAACCTTGATGAAGATTGGAAATTACATTTGAAATGCTGCTAATGCTATTTTTCAGGCCTAGAGGGACTCATTCGCCATTCTGGGTGAATCAGTCCCAGTTCTGTCAAACTGAGCCAAAACCCATTTCTAACAAAAGGGTACTTAGAAATGCAGAAAACTCAAAATTGACCTTGAAGTGGGACTCATTTTCCACCCATGGCGAATGAGTCCACTTTTGAATTTCTAGAATTTCAAAAGTGGATTCTGGAGCTTCTGATCTGCACTTTGACTTCCTACAGGTGTCCACTTCTGAAACTTTGATTTATGGGCCTAAAAATGAGTTTTTGTTGATATTTTGACTTGTTGAATGAGAAGACTTGAGCAACCTTGCAACTTGATCTTCAATGATTTCCAAGCTTCAAAGAGTCTTAAATATGCAAACACACAATGCAAGAGAGAGAGAGAGATGTTGAATGTTAGGGCATGGGGGTTTGCCTTGGTCAAACCCATTTTAGGTAATTAAACCAAAATGATGAAAGAATGGGATGAAATATGCAATAATGGAGTTGATTACCTTGCCATGATGTTTGATCTTGAAATTCTGCATCAATGGAGGAATATTTAGCCTTTGAATGTCCTTAGGAGCTTTCTTGATATCTTGCAATGATAAAACCCTATGTTGCTTGACTTGAGATAAAAGAATGATGGATGAATGAATGATAAGAGATAAGAGATGTGAAAATTAGTTGAGAGAGGTTATTTTATAGGCAATTCACCTATTTTACCCATTAATACCTCATCACAGGACGACATGAAACAATATTAAACTCAAATTTCACTTTTTTTCTCGCTCAAAGGTTAAAATTGAGCCAAATGGGACTCATTCACCACACATTGTGAGTGGGTCCCACCTGGATGGGACTAATCCACCATGCATGGTGAATGGGTCCCACAGGGGCTAACTTGACAGCTCAGATGCCAAGAGATAAGGAAATAAGGTCTAAAATGCAACCTTGTCGGGTATTTGATCAATTTAAGCCTTGGGATGCACAATATAGGTTAATATGGGATTATTAGTGATGATGTGAATGTAAAATAGGGATTGGGACACATAAATCAATGTGAAAGTGTAATTAAACACACTTTACAACACTAAAATGAGGTCCACTTAGCCTAAAAAGGCACAAGAACCAATGTGAATGTGCAAGACACATTACAACACTAGTTTAACATTAAGTTTAAGTTATAAGCCTTCTAAATTGATGTGATAATTTTATTAAACACATTTTATAATTTTGAATTAGGGGAAGATGGGTTCATTAAGTCTAGAAAAGCATGAAAGTATCTTACAACACTTTACAACACCTTTACAAGATGTCGTTAAAAGCATGTTATTCAATTTGCAAGGGTCCAAGACCTACTGTGGATGCATAAAATGAGTCACAACACCTGAATAAAGGCCTGATTAAGCCAATTTATCATGAATTAATCCCATGTCAAGCAAAGGGTCCTTTTTTCTATGACACAATAAGGACGGGAATAGAAAGAGTAAAATCAATTAACCTTATTCTCAAGCCTAAGAAAATCAAGCGAGTGTATTCCTTCTTCAAGTAAATCAACGTTGTGAGGAGATTCATACAAAATTTTGTTGAGAAGACCAAAGTGATCTCCATGATGTTGAAGAAGGAAAATCAATCACTTGGCGTGAACCAGTTGAGGCATGCATGAAAATAAAGGAAGCCATCAAATAAGCATTATTTTTGGTACTTCCAAACTATTCCAAACCCTTCCAGATATTCTTGTTTGCATCTTTCATATAATTTATGTTTTATTTCTCCAAAAGAATAAGGATGTAAATGAGAAACTTATTGCATTTTTTGGAAAGCCTTTGCAAGGTACAAAATTTAAGTTTTTAACAATAGAGAAATATTCTTATGCCCTTGTTAAATCCATCAAGAATTACAAGCCATACCTAATGTGAGAAAGAATAATTTCATATGTGCCACATACAATAGTACATGATATTATTATTAAGAAAGAAGCCTCAAAAAATAGATGTAGATGGATCCATAAGATCTAAGAATATGACATTACTTACAAACTAGGAATTTGACCTTAGAGGTCAAGGCTTGGCCAAACTAATGACAAGTGCTAATTTGGAGGTATTCAAGGTTAATGTAACCAAATTTGATGATGCATATACTTGTAGCCAATTAAAGGATGATCCTTGTTATAAGAATATCATTTTCTACCTTGAGAATGTGAAATTTTCTTATGGAATGAATGATCATTAATAGATAAATATCAACCTATTTTCCCATAATTGTGTGCTAATAAATGATAACTTAATGTGGAGATATCCAAATGGGTTGTTGTCAAATCCCCAATCACAATAAATCTAGAAAAGTAATGGATGAATACCATTGAGGTATTTGTGGAGAAAATTTCAAGGATAATACCACCACATATAAGAGGGGAAAAATGTAGACACCTAAAATTTGACCATACCTAACAACACTTGACTTTACCCTATCCGAGTCATTAATTAAATAAATATTTATTATTTATCTTTCACATTTTAAGCTACCTTATTCTAGCCATTAATTAATTAAATATTTATTATTTCTTTAATTAATTTATCCACTAATAATATATAAAAAACGTCGAGATATATCCTTCTCAAGGTGCCTATTTTTTAATCAATTTGTCACATAAAAGTGCATAGGTGCCTCGAGAAGGATATCTCTCAACGTTTTTTATATATATTATTAAAATTATATATATGCTAGTAGCATTCACAGTGTGACATGGAAGAAAAAATTATTAGGGTTAGGGTTAAGTTTTAAGATACAATTAGGGTTAGGATTAGGGTTAGGGTTTAGGTTAGGTTTAGGATTAAGGTTTATGTTAGGTTTAGAGATAGAATTAGAGTCATGATTAGGGTTAGGATTAGAGATATTGTTGGGGATAAGGTTAGGGTTAGGGTTAGGATTATGAATAGAATTAGGGTTAGGGTTAGAGTTAG
Organism: Sequoia sempervirens; assembly: GCA_007258455.2. Classification (NCBI taxonomy): domain Eukaryota; kingdom Viridiplantae; phylum Streptophyta; class Pinopsida; order Cupressales; family Cupressaceae; genus Sequoia; species Sequoia sempervirens. The sequence continues at coordinate 95,128 of VDFB02321130.1, forward strand.
GATTAGGTGTAAGGTTAGGGTTAGGATTAGACATAGGATTAGAGTTAAGGTTAGGGTTACATTAGGGTTAGCATTAAGATTGGGGATAGGGTTAGGGTTAGGTTTAGGGTTAGGGTTGGAGATAGAAATAGGATTAGGGTTGGGATTATCATTAGTATTATAATTACAGTTAGGGTTAGGATTAAAGATAGAATTAGGATTAGGGTTGGGGTTAGTGTTAGTATTAGGATTAGGGTTAGGGTTAGGGTTAGATATAGAATTAGGATTAGGGTTGGGGTTAGCATTAGTATTAAGATTATGGTTAGGGTTAGGGTTAGGGATAAAATTAGGATTATGATTAAGATTAGGATCATAGATATAATTAGGATTAGGGATGGGGTTGGAAATATAATTAAGATTAGATTTTGGGTTAGTGTTAGGATTAGGGTTAGGGCTAGGGTTGGTGTTAGTGTCAAAATTAGGTTTAGATTTAGGCTTAGGGTTAGGGTTATATATAGTGTAAAGAATATGATTAGGATTGGAGATAAAATTAGGATTAGGGTTAGAGATATAATTAGGATTTGGGTTAGGATTAGGGTAAGAGAAAAAATAGGATTAGGGTTAGGGTTAGATATAGGGTCAAGATTATGATTAAAATTAGAGCTAAAATTAGGATTTAGGTTAGGATTAGGGTTAGAGATAGAATTAAGATTAGGGTTAGGTTTAAAAATAAAATTAGGATTTGGTTTGTGGTTATCAATAGAGTTATGGTTAGGGTTAGATATAGCGTTAGATATATAATGAATATTAGAGTTAAGATTAGGGTTAGAGATAGAATTAGGATTACAATTTAGGTTAGTGTTAGGATTATGATTAGGGTTTAGGTTAGGGTTAGGGTTATAGTCCTAAATAGAAAATATGATCAGGGGAAGGGTTAGGGTTAGGATTACAAACAAAATTAGGGTTACCAGTATTATTAGGGTTAGGTTTAGTCTTTGGGTTAGATGTGGAATAATGGTTAGGGTTTCAATTTTTTGATACAATGAAGGTAAGGGCTATAATTTTACCCTAACCCTAAAGTAATTGAAAGTAAACCATTACAATACTTAAACTTGAATCCTAATCAAAATTGAACCCATAATTGAACCCTAACCTAAATTAAACTATAATCCTAACCCAACTTTGATCCTAAGCCTAACCCCATGATTTATCCTAGAAGCCTAACCCTAACCCTAATTGAACCTAAATCTTAATTGACTCAAACCCATAATTGAACCCTAACCATCATTGAACCAAAACCATAACCCTAATATTTATCATAAATCCCTAACCTCAATTGAACCTTATCCCTAATTAAACCCTAATCCTAGCCATTATTGAAGCCTAATTGAATCCTAACCCAACTTAACCTTAACCCTAACCCTGACCTAAACTGAACCCTATTCATAATTTAAACTAATCTTAACTTAAATATTTCTTATATAACCCTAATTGAACCTTAACCCCAACCCTAACACAAATATTAACCCTAACTCTAACCCTAATTGAATTTTAATCCTAATCCTAACTCTAATTAAACCCTAACCCTAACCTTATCTTATTTGAACCCTATTCATAATTTAAACCTAATCTTAACATAAATATTTCTCCTATATCCCCAACTAAACCTTAACCCTAACCCTAACCCTAATATTAACCCAAACTCTAACCCTAATTGAACTATAATCCTAATCCTAACTCTAATTGAACCCTAACCCTAATTAAATCTTAATTGTTGTTTATCCCTAACCCTAACCCTAACCCTAATTTCATCCTAACCCTAAATTTAAAATCTTAAAACTTATTAAACTATAACAACTTAAAGATTTCTTATAATCCTAATTGAACCCTAACCTAATTAAACCTTGAACCTAACCCTAATTGAAAAACTATTAATTAAAATTTTATTCTAATCCCAATTCTAACAAGTTAATAGAGCTCTAATCCTAACCATAGCTCTAATTGAACCCTAACCCTAATTGAATACTAATTAAACCCTAACCATAACCATAACCATAACCATAACACTAATAATAACCCTAACTCTCATTGAGCCCTAACCCTTACCCTAAAACAAACATCGGGCTCCTAATTGAACCCTAAACTTAACCATAACCTTAATTTAATCTAAACCCTATACCTAATTGTAATTGTACCCTAACCCTAACACTGACTGTAATCATAACCCTAACCCAAGCTTTAGCCTAGATTCCAAATCCCAACCCTAACCCAACCTTAACCATAACCATAACACTAATTGAATCTCAGTTGCAAGTTTAATTGATCCATATCCTTAACCCTAATTGAAACTTAACACTAATTAAATCCTAATTCAACCATATTTAAACCCAAAATGAAAACTCTAATTGAACCCTAACCCTAACCCTAACCCTAACTCTAATTGAATCGTAACCTAAACCTAATCCTATTTGTACCCTAAGTTTAATATAACCCTAACCTTAACTTGAATATTTCTCCTATAACCCTAATTGAACCCCAACCCTAACCCTAAGTGAACCTTGATCCTAATTAAACCCTAACCCTAACCCTCATAAAATTGAACCCTAATATTAACCTTTATTAAACCTTATCCCTAACCCTAACCCTAATTGAACCTTGATCCTATTTAAACCCTAATTGTAACCCTAATATAATTGAACTATAATCTTAACCATAACTCTAACACTAATTAAACTATAATCCTAATCCTAATTCTAAATCTAATTGAACCTTAACCCTAATTAAACCCTAACCCTAAGTGAAACTTGATCCTAATTAAACCATAACCCTAACCCTAATATAATTGAACCCTAATCTTAACCCTAATTAAAACTTTGCCTTAACCCTTTAAACCTAATTGAACCTTGATCCTAATTAAACCCTAACCCTAATCCTAATATAATTGAACTCTAATCTTAACCCTAACTCTAACACTAATTAAACTCTAATCCTAATCCTAATATTAAATATAATTGAACCTTAACTGTAATTAAACTCTAACCATAATTGACCCGTAACCCTAGCCATAATTGAACCCTAACCTTAACCCTTATTAAATCCTAACCCAAGTTGAATGCTAACCTTAACCCTAACCATAAGTGAAACTTAACCCTAGCCCTAACCATAAACCTAATTGAAACCTAACCCTACTTTAACCCTTACCTTAACATTAACTGAAAGATTTATCTTATAATTGTAATTGAAACCAATCCCTAACCCTAATTAAACCCTAACCTTATTTACACTCTAACCCTAACCCTAATTGAATATTAACCCTAACACTAACCATAAATTAACACTAAATATGTTGAGAGATATCAAGAGGCCTATTGCACTTTTTATGTGAGAAATTTATTAATAAATAGACACCTTAAGAGATTGATAAAAAAATTAGAGTTAGGGTTAGGGTTAGAGATAAAATTAAGGTTAGGGGTAGGATTAGGATTAGGGTTAAAATTAGAGTTAGAATTGGTGTTAATTTTAGTGTTAGCGTTGGGGTTGGGGTTGGGGTTAGAATTAAAGTTAGGGTTATGGCTAGGGTCAAGGTTAGTGTTAGGATAAGATTTAGAGTTAGACATTACATTAGTCTTAGGGTTGGGGTTAGGATTAATATTAGGGTTAGGGTTGGAGTTATAATTAGTGTTAGAGTTAGATTTAGTTTAGGGTTAGGGTTAGGTTTAGAAATATAATTACTATTAGGGTTATAATTCGAATAAGTGTTAGTTTTAATAACAATTTCACCTTGAGAACAACTGTATAGATTATGTGTGGGCATGATTGAAATGGAAGATAACAACTGTATTGAAGTAGGTATATGGTGGAAATATTTAATTATGAGCTAGCTTTATTTTTATTTTTATTTTTCTTTCATCTTTTCTCTTTATGGGTCATATAGTTTAGTAAGATATGGCTATTGATCCTCTATTCATTTTGTATAGGTAAAACTCTTCAATGATCAATTATGGATCAACAACAAATATAATATATATAAGTTTAATATGAGTGGATGGTTCAAATTATTTTTAAGTGTTATGAAAGGATATGTTTGAGTCCACTACTATAAGTATCACCCCATAATGATCTTCATAAAAATGATTAAGAAGGCGATGAAGAAATCTATAACCTAAATAAAAGGACTGCGTCAAGATAACATTTGGAAGAACATTTTTTATTTGTTGTTTCTTGGTTTTTGACTAGAATTGATTTAATAAAATAAATTGATTATATTATTTGTTTATTATTATTAGAATGAACTTATTCAAGATTCATATGTATATGGCTTTCATCTTATGCATATTATGAGCATAACATTTCAAACATTTTTTATTTTTTTTTTTTTTTAAAAGAAGGGGTAAAATTTTTATTCAATCAGAACCAAAGTACAAAGCAAAGGCCAGAGGCCCACCAAAAAAGAGCACCACCAGACCAACCAGCAACAACACTACCTATTCATGTCCTCCACTAATAACCTCTCGAGGGTCTCAAGATAGTTAGAAGAAAGCTCATCCTTTCCACTGATATCCCAGCCATCCACATTCTCAGAGGCCCACTTCGCAAGACAATCAGCAACTTTGTTCCACTCTCTAGGGATATGACAAAAGGAGACAGAATCCAAGGAGCTGCAAAGACTCAAAATCTGTCTACCCACAGAAGCCAATTGCCAACTAACATCATCCAACCTCTGATTGTTCAACAAATCCACAACAATCTGAGAATCCGACTCACAGATGATCCTCCTCCACCCTAAAGAGCATCCACGCTCAACAGCAGTCTTAATAGCAAGGGCCTCCATCAGATTATTAGACTGCTGCCCTTTGTAACTAGAGAAGAGAAAGACCACACCACCATCATTACCTCTACCAATACCCCCCACACCAGCATGACCAGGGTTCCCACGAGAAGAACCATCAGTATTAATCTTTAGGACCCCCACCGGGGGAGGCATCCACTTCCCAGCCCGACAAACACGTTGCCGAACCTGACGGGGCCTTCTGCTAGCAAAGCCACCCTGGCTACTATCCTCCAAGCTCAAATTCTGCACAATATCAAGATCACCAGGGTCAGGATTTCGGACATGTCACACTTAGCCGAAATAGTCTCCTGAAGCCTGCTAATTATCTTCTTCCACAATTGAAGATTTCCCAAATTGGAACCACAAAAAACTCTACGGTTCCTCTCCAACCAAATGTTCCAAAGAATGAAAATAGGCCCAATAGACCAGGCCACCTGAAGGAAAGGAGTCTTTGCTGGTGGTCTGCCCAAACTTTCCCAAAAGTCAATCAAGGAGGTAGCATGAATGCACCCATGATGCCAAGCCTCCCACCACCTATGCCATAACTCTCTAGAGTAAGGGCAAAGAAAGAACAAGTGGGAGGTACACTCCTCACTGTGAGAACAAAGAAGGCAAATAGAGGGTCCTTGAAAGCCACGTTTGCGAAGATTTTCCCACGTGAGGCACTTCCTCTGAGCAACCAACCATAAGAAAAAATTGCATTTGGGCCAAGAGAAGTTATCCCAAACCTTCTTCCACCAGTGCACCTCAGCAGGACCATATAAGTTCTTGTCGAGCATAGCATAGCCTTGGGCAACAGTAAATTTACCCTTTGGACTAGGATTCCAAGCCAGAACATCCCTCCCATTAAGGGAGCTGCAAAGCCTAGCCTCCAAAACTCTAGAAAGAATAGCACGATCCTCATCAGATCCACCCACAGGCCACTCCTGTGGGTCCTTCCAGCAAGCCACCACCGCCTGCCCAATACGCTTGACAGTTTTAAAATGCTCCACCTTAACCCAACCGGCCTCGGAAAAAATATGGCAAAGAGGCTGAAGCTGAGGAAAACTAGAAAGAATGGGAGGGTGGCCATCCCAAGAGTCCTGCCAAAACAAAACATCGGAGCCTCTATTACAGATCCAAAAGAGGCCCTCCTTAATCAGCTGGGCACCCTTCTTAAGGGTATCCCAAATACACGAACCTTTACCCAACAAAGGAAGACGCGGCACATCGAGGCCATCAGCACCCGGAAGATACTTGTGGGTCAGAATCTTAGCCCAATCCTGATCTTGATTGTTACACCACCTCCAGTACAGTTTGGCAGCCAAGGCAGTGATAGCAAGAGCCATAGACCTAAGACCAAGGCCCCCAGCATGCTTCGGCCTGCACACAGACTCCCACTTGACCAAGCTCCATTTTGAGGAAAGAAGGTTGCCAGACCAAAGAAATTGCCGAGACAAGGCATCAAATTCCCGCACAAAGGTGGACGGGGGAACCTGCACACAACACCTATAAATGGGAAGAGACTGCACCACCGTCTTAAGAAGAATCATTCTCCCAGCAGAGGATAGCCATCGGTGAGTCCAATGGCTAACCCTACTTCGAAATTTATCCAAAATACCCTGCCAATAATCTCTCCGCTGTCCTCCCAAGGCCAAGGGGATCCCAAGGTACATCAAAGGAAGAGAACCGATCTGAAATCTAAGGATCCTAGCAATCCTGCTCTGAATAAGCTGAGGAGTATTAAAGAAATAAATAGAAGATTTATCATCATTAATACGCTGACTAGAAGCCTTCAGATAGATATCTAAGGCTCGCCTGAAGTTCACCGCCTCACTAATTCTAGCCAAACCCATTAGCCCAGTATCATCCACAAACTGAAGATGAGAGTAGGAAGGGAGAAGGTTGCTCCAACTCCAACCATGGATAAGACCCTGTCTCACCTGAGATTTAATAAATCTTCCAAGACCCTCCGCCATGATAATGAATAAGTAAGGGGATAAAGGATCCCCTTGCCAGAGTCCCTGAGAAGCACTAAACAAATCTGAAGGTTCCCCATTAATGAGAATAGAGAATGAGGTAGAGGTCACACAGCTAAGAACCCAGTTCACCCATTCCTCAGCAAAGCCAAAAGCCAAGAGAGTTTTCTGTAAGAAATCCCAGCTGACCCGATCATAGGCTTTAGACATGTCAAGTTTAATAAACATAGCCTTCTCCTTAGAGTTAGCCATAGAATGAATAACTTCCATGGCTATCACAACACCATCCAAAATTTGTCTCCCTTCAACAAAACCACCCTGCTCAGCCGAGATCAGAGAACCAAGGAGTGGTTTGAGCCTCTCAGCAATCAATTTGGTGATAATCTTGTAAACAACGTTACATAACGCAATAGGCCTGAATTGAGCTAACTGGTTAGCTCCTTCCAACTTAGGTATGAGGGCCAAGAAGGTAGAATTCATAGACTTGAGCATCTGTTTGTTCCTAAGAGATTCTTGGACCACCTCAAGGAGATCAAACTTTATAATTTCCCAGAACTCTTGAAAAAACTCAATTGGAAACCCATCCGGACCAGGGGCCTTACCTTTTTTCATATTAAAAACCACTTTCTCCAACTCAGGTAACAAGATAGGACATAAGAGAGTCCCATTCATTTCAGCAGAGACCAGGTGGGGAATACAATCCATGATGGCCTGCTCCTCAGCCCAAGCAGCAAGATTCTCCCTAGAAAAGAGGTTTGAAAAATAATTGACTGCCTCCCTGGAAATATCAGCATAGGACGAGAGTAGAGCCCCATCCTGTGAAACAAGAGAGGAGATAGAATTTCCTTGTCTTCGAGCCTTAACTGAATTATGAAAGAAAGCAGTGTTCCTATCCCCCTCTTGAAGCCAATCAATACGAGATTTTTGCTTCCAGAAGATCTCTTCTCGAAGTTCCCACTCTTCTAAACTCTTCAGGGCCAAGGACTCAGCCATACTAAGGGTAGAGGTCAACCCCTGATCCCGAATCTGACGAGTGATGGTATCCAACTTGGACTGGGCAGCCATCTTCTGAGCTTGAAGGTTCCCAAAACATTGTTTATTCCATCTCTTGAGTCTAAACTTCACATGCTGAAGCCGCTTACTAAAAGTGAACATGGCTGTCCCATGAGAAGGCATCCCCTCATGCCACCAGTCCAGCATAAGCTCCTGAAGAGATGGATCTCGTAACCACATCAATTGGAATTTGAAGGAGGGATTTTTGGTGACACCATAAGCGGTGACAGAAAGCTTTATGGGCCAGTGATCAGAGCCCCTCCAATCAAGAATTTCAGAACTGGTAGTCAACCTACTATTCAACCAATAACAGGAGACAAGAAATCTATCAAGCCTTTCAGAGATAGCCTCCACACCACATCTCCTATTATTCCAGGTAAAGACACCATTGGAAGGCTTCACATCAATGAGATTCAAGGAACCAATCATATCCCTGAGAAGATGAGCAGAAGGGTCTAACCTGGCTAACCCACCACGTTTTTCATCTAAGCAAGTAACAACATTAAAATCACCAGCCATAATCCATGGGAGAAACGGGTCCAAGGCTCGAATTAAACGAATGTGAGCCCAGAGATTTACCTTACCTGAAAGATCCGTAGGAGCATAAATATTGGATAAGAGACACCTTTCTCCAGTAGCAAAACAAGAAGCAACCAGAGAAATGGAAGACCGACTAGACATCCAACATAAGGGGGAAACTTTCCTCGGGTTCCAGAAGCAAGCCACACCCCCTGCACTGTTCAAAGCACCTACCCCCTGCCAATTGCCTTGGGGCCAGATACGCGAAGCACAATTAGCTAGCCCATCTATAGTAAGCTTAGTTTCCTGGATAAAGACCACATCAGGTGACTGAGATTCAATTAATCTGCGAACAGCCTTTTGTCTAGGGATGCTGTTCAAACCCCTTACATTCCAAGATAAAACAATCATTTATGGGGGTGAGAGAAATGGGAATCAATGGGCTTCACAGACCCAGACTCAACCAAAGTATCACCCATAAGCTTAACCTTCTCTTGATCAGTCTTCCTTCCACTCTTTGACGGTTTATCAAGAGGCCCCTTTTTGAAGGATTTCTGCTGTAAGCCTAGTGTGGGAGGAGCTTTGTTACTCCTTGCAGGATCTGAGGCCCCCCTAGGAGCAGGGGGATCAGGAACCACCGCAGCAGAGTCCTTCGGAGTCTGTGACCCCTGGAGAACCCCGAAATCCTGAGCATGAGCCGAAGGATCCATAGCCTTCTGATCCTTCTGATGAACCCCTAGAGATAGAATTTGGTCCTCTTTCCTTGCATCCTCGTCCTGAACATCTTGCAGACCCTTAGCCCCAGAAGAGAGCTCAACAGGAATACCCTCCTCCTGGGTCAAATCATCAAGAACCTCAAATCTGTTAAAGTTGCTTTCATTCTGCCTATCCATCCAAGATCTCTTTCTGCCCTTGCCTTTGTTATGGGACTTGACCGGAATAAAACCCTCATTATCCACAGGTTCATTAGACATTGGAGCCTTTCCCTTGTCCCCCTTGGGAGGTCCAGAAGCAGCAGAGGGGGAGGGTTTAAATCTAGGGCATTTGCGGTGTAAATGTCCATATTCATGACAAATTCTGCATCTGAAGGGTAGGGTTTCATAATCCAGCTGTTGGATCCAAGAAGAAGATCCCATGCGAATTTCCATAGAGTCTGGCAATGGATTATTTAAATCAACTTCAACACAGATTCGAGCAAAAGAAATTACCTTACGGTCTTGAGTTTGGGAAGCCGATCCCACAGGTTTTCCAAGAAGTAACGAGATTGAGTGAAGAATATCCTCCCTCCAGAATTCCAATGGAAGCCTCGGCAAACGAACCCACACGGGAACTCGCGAAGGGATTTCTTCAGCAGAGTTGAATCCCATGTGCCACGGTTTGATGAAGAGCCCTACCTGGTTAAAGAAATAAGGACCTCCTTCGAAGGCCCTATTCCTGTCGGACATGCTTGAAAAGACAACCAAAAAATAGTTATTAGCTGCCAGAATAATCTCCATATCACCTTCCGGGTTCCAAACCCTGCGTGCCCACGAATCCAAAACAGGAAGAGATAAACGAAGGCCCAAAAATTTGCAAATAAGAGCATGATTGCCCCAATATTCAACATCCTCTGAAACTTGCTCGGGTTGAATAATCAAGACTGGACGATCCTCGGATCTCTCCAAACAACCGTTTACTTTTTTAATTCAAAAATTCCCTTTGGAGGAGGAGACCCCATCCCCAGATTGGGGTTTCCCCATCTGATCAAGACCACTGACATGCAGCGAAGAAGAGGGCTCAACCATTTCCAGATCACCAGAAGAAATCATAGAACAAGCAAAATCTCATTTTTCCATGGACCAAAAGCACAAACACAAGCAAGAAAAGGGAGAACAGGGCAGGAGACCCCACGCCCCAGAAACCCAAGCACCACCCGCCAAAGACAACACCAGCAGAAAAAATGCAGAAAAGACCAGAAAATGGCCGCCCAACAGTCCAAACGCGAGCCACAGCCCCCACTGCAGCCCACGCACCCCAGGAAACCAAACAACACCCCCCGGACGCAGCAAAGAGAGCTCAAACGCAGCCACAGAGCACCAGAAGGACGCGCTAGGGCACACAGACCCTAGCGCGCGAGCGCACCGCAGCAGCCATCATCCTTGATTTTGTCAATATCAACATTTCAAACATTGATCCTTTTGATGAAGTGACTATAATTTTAAGTTGATATTGTCATCATATATATTTAATTAATTTATTATTATTGGAATACACATATTTAAGATTTATATGTATCTGGGTTTCATCTTATTCATATTATGAGCATAACATTTCAAAATTGATCCTATTGATGAAGTGACAATAATTTTAAGTTGATATTGTCATCATATATATTTAATCCTCAAAATTGTAGTCTTAGCTTCCATGTGTCATATGCTTTGTATTCTATGAATAGACCTTAGTCACACTAAATATTCTCAATTAGATAAACTTTACAAAATTTTAAAATAAATACTTTCAAAAATAATATATTGAACTATCTATTTTTGTTACCAATACTTCCAGTCATAATATAGTATAGTATATTACTCTCCTTTAATCTCATCATTCTATCATATCACTCATTATGGATTATTTTTAGTGTGTCAACTTGTATCCAACATTTTTATCAAGCCACCTCAATCACCTTAATGGAAATCTAGTAAATGATTTCTATTTGTGGTTAGATTAAACTTATTCAATTATTTAAATCCAGAATTACTTTGGACATAAATGCTCAAGATTGATGCACAAATTAAGATTAAACGTAGATCAAAGATTAATTAATATAATTAAAAAATATATATTCATTAACAACCTTTCAAATTTAGAGCAACATATTTCTTTAATTCAAACTAAAATTAAATCATTAGAATAAAAATAAATAACCTTAATTTACAAGATTATGCATTATAAATTGATAAAAAATAAATATTATTCAAATAATATTTAAAACTATATAATTTTTTTTATTAAAACTATGAGAGATATTTAAGAATAAAAGTTAAGCCATTAACCTAAAAGGCTATAAAAACTCCTCCAAAATAATTTCCCTTGACATGGAATAAAATGTCCAACTGGCCACAGTAGTCCCCACCATGAGCCACAAAAGTGCCACTATCTTGTACCATCTCCCACCTATTCAACCACTTAGAAACCTGTGGATAATTCTGCAGCCATAAAGAAAAGCCTGCAATATTATGATCTAGCCGTGTACAGATTCAAAAAATAAAACTCACTAAAACCATGGCATGTGACTTACCTCAAGATTTTGCACAAATTGTGTCATGTTGTCAATGATGTTGATGAGAAAAATGGGCAGAGTTTGCAAGAAAAATTTACAAAACCCTTACACAACAAATATTTTTTTAAATGAGACGAACCAAAACCAATCTCCTTACAACTGCTACTTCTATCTATCCGTATTGAAAGCAGTTGACGAATAGGCACTGCCACTACCAGGCATGGAGTGTTGGCCCTTGTACTCATAGGCATCAATGTTGAAATTGGTGTAGGTAGAAATGAAGGGGTTGTGGCTCTAGTTTTTCTTTACTACTCCCCCTTGTGTGGCCTAGTCATCTACATTCCATATCGATGAGTACACCCCCATTGCTTGCCTCTACAAATGTGTGACTCTTATTTAATTTTCCTTGTTTATAAATACTCTAATGGGCACTTCGTCAACCATGAACCTGCATCAAAGTTCCAACCCATTCTCATTAATATATCACTCTTGTGCAAATCCTACTTAATAATGTGTGAAGTAGTCAGTGTTTGGACTTATGCAACTTGGTGGTGATTTCACTAAAATGAATAAGAATGGAAGTCTTGTGTTGGGTCGAACCAGAAGTAGAGCCTCTACTCTCAGTTGCCAACTCCCTTCAAGTAAACATTGGTCTGAGTGTTGATCTAGATGTAGGGCATGATGGAAGGTCCTCCCACAACCAATGTCAAAATTGTCACAAGATCTAAATTGTGCTCATTCTATTCATAAATACATTCTACTCATAAAAACATTGAAAAAAAGAAAAACCCAACTAATATTATTAAGTATATACAACTTTGCATTGAAATTTAAGATTAAACTGTAATGCATTCTTCACCTCGAGATGTTTTGAGCCAAAATCCATAACAGATGCGATGAAGAAGACACCTTTGCAACTGAAAATGGGTGAATCAAAGTTTCCTTCCACACGTAGATCTTTAATGCAGATCTTAAGCCTTTCATTAGCACCAAGAAGTCATTGGCATTACATAAATGGTGAATGCAAGAGTGACCACTTCAATCGAAATAATTGTGATGCCTTACATTCTCCACTTCCATCTTGACCGTCAGTAATTCCTAACAAAATATATCCATGTATTTCAAATGTACACGAACTCATGACTATCATTATAGAATGCCTCTCAAGGTAATTATCCTTATACCTCACCTTTAATTATATATAGCTTTATCCTAAAATCCTCCAACTAAATTAGTTAATTAATTGATTTAGGCTAATAAATCCTCATTACCTTTTCCTTCAATATTTAATTCCACTTTATCCTTCAATCCTTGTCCATTTGATTCTAATCATTAAATTCATTCACATGGATCACAGTCTAGACTTGTCATCATGTGATAATTATCACTCCCACCTTTATCCTCTCACATGTGAGAGGATGAAAAATTCAAACTTATTATGCATCTTATCCATCCATTTTCATAATACATCTCTAAATCTCAACCATTCACATAAGGATGTGTCCCAATGCACCTCCTATACCTAGCCCTTATGCCTCATGTGACACTTGTCACATGACTACAACTTCAATCCAAAATGTATTCCTCAATCAATCCTAAACATCCATCAATCAATCTATCTTGGCCCTTTATTTCCCTCATGGAAATTCTATAAATGAGAGGCTTCTCATCCCATTTGAGAATCCACTTTCATTATATCCTTATGATACTAAATTTTCTATCTAATTTAATCTTATGATATTGTTATATTGTCCATTTGATCACTTAATCATCTCAATCATAACATCATACTACTAGTTTCATAAGCAACCACATTCTTCCATCAATACATCAAAGGAGTAAATCAAGTGGAGATAGGGTGCACTCTACTTCATCTCTATTTGAGGAGAAAGAATATAGTTTTAAGGTAAAGGCTTTGTGTTTATTTCATAATATTTTTTTATTCTACTTTAATCATTTTTCTTATCTTCATTGATCAAATTGGATGAGACTAGGAGGATTGCACATGAGAAGATATTCTTGCATAAGCAATCAACAAAATAAATTTTTGACAAAAATATATTCCAAAGGAATTTTTAGGTTGAAGATTTGGTCCTCATGTGGAATGATAAAGTTGAGGATAAAGAAAATCATAGGAAACTTGACCCTTTATGGCCTGGGCCATATGAGGATGTAATTAAGTATGGTCATGATGTATACCATCTTCGAGATTTGGTAGTAAATTTGATGAAGCTACTCGTTCTTGGTTAGAATTTTAAGCATTACTTCATGTGAGTGATGGTGCTCTACCTTGTACAATATTTTTTCTTGTGTTGTGTATTGTCTTATAAATGTCATGTTGTTTGTGTTTTTTAGTCATGATCCCTATTTGATCATGATTATGTGTGTGGTCACATGTTCCTTTTTATCCCTCTTTGTGGTCTACTCCTAGAGATATAGATTCTTGTTTTTTCTTTATGAGACGCATGCCCCAAATCAAAGCCAATGTTGGGACTTAGTCTAAAAATGCTAATTTTTCTTAAGGCTCAATTTCTTTAGGTGTTTTGACCTTTTTTACCCATTTATAATAGTTGATCATAAAAATATTCATTTGGTTCCCTCTTATCAATATTTGCCTAAGGATGTCCAATTATAATGTTTTATAAATAACAACTCAATGAAATTAGTCATTATGCATGTGAAATATCATTACCAACTAATATGGCCTTTATTTGAGTGGTTTCTAGGTCATTTTGAGTTTTCAAGTTTGTCAACAATTTTAGAACTTGTCCTAGGTTCAAGGTTCCCCTTACTCTTCAAACTTCAAGCTCTTATGCATTCAATAAAATTAAAAAAATTTAGTCATGTGGGAAGGTCATCATATGTTGTGGTTGTGTGTGGGTGTGTAAAATTATGCATGTGCTTTGAGCATGTGTTTTCCAATTTATCCTCCTTGTCGAGTTATAGGATTTTAGGACTTAAGACCAAGGAACTAAGTCCTAGGGTCCCCAATCACCATGGAACATTAGCCCCCACTTTCAATGGTTTCCCCATTCCACTTTATCTCCTTATTGGGTTATAGAACCTCGAGAAAACATGAAACCTTGAAACCAAAATCCAAGGTGCTAACTCTGTCTGAGGTCCCAAGACCCTTCCCCATCCCTTTGGTTTAGGATTCTATATATGTTCTAGACCTTGATCCTTGTAAGTTCCTTTGTCTTGATCTCCCCACTTTCTCTCACATATCGATCCCTCCCTAGAATTTACAATTAGTTCCATCTCACCTTCGATGATCCTCATCCAAATTTATTTCTCACCTCTAAGGCATAGAATTCGTGTTCTTGTTGAACCCTAGACTCCAGAAGAAACATGTCATCTCTAAACCATTTTCCACTTCCCAATCCCTCCACTCCTCTTCACATCCCCACTTTCATCCCAATTCTTAAGTTCGTGATCCTTCCTAGACTTTGACACCTAACTCTCCCAACATAATTATAGATTTGTGTTTCCTCCCACCTCTTATTTCCTTCTAATCAAACAAATCATTTCCTCCATTGGACCTGTGAGCCTCCCTTATGCCATGGAACATATCCATAAATTCTATCAAATATTGAAAGCCCCACTCAAGCCCATCATAGCCTTGAAACCATCACAAAACCATTTCACCTACTTTTGTGAACCAACTATCATGTCATTATGCTCATATTTGACCCTACAACCATCAGTTAGTTCCTTCTCACCTAAAAGCCATTTTTTAATTTGATAGGCATGATTTTCAATACAAATCTAATGAGGAAAATGGATGACCACACACCATTAATCTTAGATATTCAAGTTCCTATCACCCATTTTCCCTTGTGAATATTCTAGACCATTCAACTATCTATTTACAAAGGATTGACCAACCCCCACATGTAATATTGTGAGTTCCTATTCTTCCTTGAATTCCTATAAGAATAATGGGCACCAAAACTAAAAAATATTAATACCAATTTGTGGTACTTCCAAAAGGTTGGTCATTCCTTGTTTTCACATGAAAAAATTGAAAATAAAAATCTACAGTTCCACAATCTTCTGGTTAATTCACCATTCATTATTTTCCATTTTAGAAGTTGTAGAGAGGTGGCTATTTTGGAGAAGATATTTGTAATAATGTGTATCCTTAGAAAATTATGGGAATGTTTGAATATTTATGAATAAAAAGGTGTAGGAGACACTATTTCCTTTAAAAAATTTACATCCCACATTTGTTGGTGTAATTGTAATATAAAAATGTTGTGTCCCAACACTTTAATGTATTGAAAGTTATTATTCGTAATGGTCTTTTTCTTGTTGATATTAAATTTTATAAATTTGGAGAATGATTATCAAGTATATTTGGTTGCTAAAGACCATACCTTTTTTGTTATTTCTTTTTTTTTATGCGTTAATGTGACTTTGTAACCAAAATAATGCATCAATCATGATACCTTTGACCCTCCATATGCTTAAAATAATCAAAATATTTAACCAGTAGCTTAGGAGTGGAAATTAGGTTTTTATGCATTTCATGACTCATTGTTACACCTATTGAATATCTGAAGCAAACTTCAAAAGGATTTATCTTGAGAGAGCTATGTTTTGCATATGTATATCGACGTAATAAATGTCATAGAAACATGTCAATTATGGTCTAGTGACAACATTTGGGATCAAAACTAGCATTTAGGTACTATTGCATCTTGTTTATCATATTTATATATTTAATTGTAATGTAAACCTTATTCAAGATCACCCCTAGGAATACTCTTTTGGGTCTAGCTAAACCCAAAGTGAAGGGGATTTTACCCACTCCCAACAATTGGTTTGTTATCCCTCACTCTTTGTTGATGAAGTAATTTATTTATCTTCAATAATGACATCTTCTTAACATCAAAGCTGATTGATATCTCTAAGAGTGTGATCTATGGTTTTGAGACCCAACATACCCATTAAAAGATTTATATGGAAGGAAATTGAAATCAACAAAACCATGATAAATAAGCACATGGCGCCATATGTACATGGATAAAATCCTGCAAGAAAAAATCCGCCATCAAAGAGAGGTACAAGTATGTATTAATATTCAATAGAACAGTACATATGCAACACACTTTCTCCCTTCAACATTTTGGCAAACCCTATATACTTGCAAAATATTTATAAAACTCACTACTCCCACCTTGATGCATGCAAATCTATTACTAGGAACATATAGAAGGTAGTTTTACAATACCATAGGAAAAATTTCCCCAAGAAAACAATATAAAAAACTCCCAAAAAATATAAATAAGTAATTTTTTTTCAAGGCCTTCAACTTTGGTTGGGGTGTCAAGGGGTTAAGGGGCTTTTGGGTCTAGTAATCACATTTATAGGATTGAAATTAAATATCACACAATCCTAGTATTATCTAACATGATATTAAGCATTTTAACATGACATCATAGGAACCATCAACTATAGGATCTTGGGCCCACAACCTTCCTACACCAAGATAACTTCTTTGTGCTTACTAGTTTTGTCAAGGAATTTTCAACATTACCTTGAATGCTAACCTTTTGTAAAAACACTTTCCTATTCTTGATCATCTCAAATAAAATGATACTAAACATCAACATGCTTGGTATAGGAATGGTACATAAGGCTCACCAAATAATTATCACTTTGACTATCATAATCAATGCTCACCACCCTATAATCAATACTAATACCTAATCCAGTCTTTGTAACTATACTACCTACTCAAAATAATTTGTTGTAGTTGTAGTGTAGAAAATTTTATACCTTAACAATTTCACATTATGTTTCCCCCCCCTAATTATAGGACTTAATTAAGCTTCTAATTTTCCAAATTATGCATTCCAAAGCCTAATTTTTATGGTTTTTCGAAGAAGGACAGGCATTAAACAAATGAATTTAATCATTAAATTATCCCCAACTTTGAGTGTCCTGGAATTATGGGCCAGGAACCAGTCACCAATGGGTGACTGGGTTCCTCTTCTTAGCTAGGACCCAAATTTAAATATGTTGTTGGTGATATTCTAACATCCAAAATTCAAATATGAAGTGTCAGCTTTTGGAATCTAATTTTTGGGAAATTGGATAAACACCCATAAATACCTAGTTATTGCATCATTTGAAATCTAACAAGAAAGAACACACATTCAAGAGAAAAAAATATTGCCAAGAGCATTATTGAGCAAGTCAAGAGCAGCATTATCAAATTTTATTACAACAATTCAAGATCCAACATCATGTCAAATTCTATGTGTGTTCATGTTCATGTCTTATGAAGGCTAAAATTGTTATAGGTCTTCAAGCATTCAAGCAAATCTATTAACCAAGATCTAAATCCTTGAAGTGATGTGTATGTCTTTAGTCCTTCAAGGAAGCCATTGAAGGGTGGTGAGTTGTAGCATTTTGTTCATTCATCATTTCCTTCCTTTCCATTATTAGTTTATCATTGGCATTTCCATTGTTGAAATGAAAACACTTACACGGGGTTTGAATGAGGCAAACCCCTATATGGCACAACATCTTCTTTCTTTGTGAATATGCAAGTTAGAGGTTTGAAAAATATTGAAGAGAGTTTGAAGATCCATTTTGAATTGTTGCATTTCTTGTCATCTTCCTTGTCAAGACACAAAAACTCAATTACAAAATGTTACCATAGTTTTTGTCATAACCCAAAAACTTATTTTTCATTCAAATTTTGGCTAAGTTTTGCATTGTTGGTATTTTGGTCAATTTGTGTAACTCTGTTGGTCACTGCTTGGGTTCTACTATCTTTCTTTTTCTCTGATGCATCACTCAAATTTTATCTTGTGTAAAATTTTCCAATGTGTCAGCGGTTGTCAAAGTTATATGAACTCTTGTAATTCCCATCTTTGGTCAATGTTTAAGTCATTTCAGCATTTTCTTAGGTTATGTAACTTGTGTCTGTCTCTGAATTAGTTATAATAACTTGTTCTCTTATCGCCTAAAAAAATATGAAGATTTCGAAGGTAAAAATAATGTGCTGAAAGGCTTTCAATAATTCACTTTGGTTATAGAACCTCTGTTCGGTCACCTACAAGGTTATATGAACTTCTCATTCTACCAGTTAAGTAGTCCTTTCCTTTCAAATTTTCAAAAGTGGAATAATGAAGTGATTATGTGAAAGGCCACACACGCCAACTATGACAAGAGGATAATTAATTTCTCATCTACTCATGCATTAGTTGCAAAAGGATTAAAAGAAATGTGAGCTAGTAACATGAGCATTTTTCAATTGTGGCACTAGGAGACGAAGAAGAGGAGGAGCCAACTGGTGCAGTTGTCGACCTGTGGAGCCCAAAATTACTGAGGTATTTCTTTCCATGCTATTTTAGTAAGTTGTCCATGGTTGCATTTTAAATTTGGAAAGTTTTCATCAGTGCAAACCCCCTATGCAAATTATATGCAAACCCTATGCTTTTAGACACCATGAGATATACGTATCAAAATTATGAACACCTTTCGAGTTTAACCTACACAATGCCAGAAATTGGAGACACCAACTAAGGCAGGTAAAATTGGACAAATTCCAAATGAAATTCAACAAGTCAAATCCCTCACCCATCACACAAGTAATTGCAAGTGGATTGATAGAAGTAGCTGCCTTTCCCATGGAAGTTTAGTACCCAGATTTAGTTATTGAATGCATTAGGCATTATGATTCTCTTACCCATGAAATTAGAACAAAGAATAATCAGTTGGTGGTTAAATTTAAAATAGCTACTTCCACCTCATGTTTGAAAACTCCAAAAAGAGATTAGTTCTCAACCCTTGACTTTACCAATTCACAAATTGAATTTTCAGCAAAAAAGGGGTATTACCGAAATGAAATTGCAAAGAATTGGTTGGCTAAACCCAAGAAAGGTAAATCCTAGTTACCCAAGGGTTTGTACATGAATCATTTTGTTGAGGAAATATCAGATATAGTCATGCTGCTATATAGGCTGAGAGGGAATGAAAGAGCACACAAGTTTGAAGAGAGGATGTACTTATCCAAATTGTGCTTGTAGGGAGGTAGTTTTTAGATTGAGCATAACTTATTAGTGATTGGATGCATGAAATTTTGTTTCCTTTGTTGTTAATCAATCTTTCTATATGTCCTCATACCTGATCTATGCCATCACCGATACGAGGCCTTGGTTGGCTTTAAGACCAAGCACCCTACCTTGCGATAATGTCCCAATTTTTAGATATTTTGATAAGCTACAACTAGGTAAGAGCTACCTTCATCACAGGAGGATTTTTGATACCTTTACCGTGAGGATGACTAGAGAAATACAAGGGAGAATTGAAATGGGACTTAATTTTGAAGCTATGCAATTAGTTGGTATGTATGGAAGTCACTTCATCTAGTTCAAAAGGTTTTCATACATATGAGTTGGCAGTTTCAGCGGTTATCCATTAAAAATTCTAAGATATGCAGAGGATAAATTTGTGTTAATTGAAGTTTGCAGAGAGCTTATTGATGTGAATAAAATATGTCAAGAGCGTAACAAGTTGGGCATACAGTTTCCTGTAGGTTTTAGTTATTTCACTTGCAACTCCATGTCAAACACTCTTAACATCGAAAGGGACCTAGCTAAATATACTTTTCAATTTTATAGTGAATGCTTTCCCTTTGATAATAAAGTTTATGTGAAAAATAATTTGCAATTGGGTTTAGGTTTCCATCACATACTTGATTTAGAAGATTACTAGGTAGATTGCTTTGATGAATTCGAAGCGAGGAAAAGAAGTTGGATGAGACTATCCTTGAGATAGATAATATCATTTGATTTGAGATGGAATGTTTAAGGTATAGAAGATGATGAAATGGATATGGTTGATCCTATCTTTACTAAGAATATATCAACCCATCACTATCATGGATTGGAGCATCAAGGAAGCTGAAATTGTTGAGGAAAAAATTGCAAATTTTCTGAAGAGAACAAAAGAATGGGTTGCTAAGAAGAAGAATGAGTAGTAGCACCCCCAAAGTAGGTCACATAATACTCAATCTGTAGGCGGAAGTAACCAGCCTCTGATAATCTTAGGGACTTTGGGTTCAACTTCACATCAGATATCTTTAGGGGCTCCAGGTGATGGTGATGATGAGCCTCTTGAAAGGAGTTCATTATAAAAAACATGTGGATAAGATATAGTCGAGGGAGAGGAGGAGATAGGTAATATTTCCATCAGTACTTCTTTTTCATCACACAGGTCATCCCCAATTAAGGAATTGAATGAGCTCCTAAGGATTCTAGGACCCACTCCACCTTCCTCACCAGAAGATGTACAAAATTCAACTCCTCCATTAAGGAGATCCTTATTTGATTCTTCTATTTCTAAAGTTGCTTTTTTTCCTTCATCCTCCACCTGGTTGGAGAACACATTGTCAAAGAAATGGAAGATAATACAATTATAGATATTCCTGAGTAGGATATGGTGAGTCAGCTTCTCTAGAAGACTCCTAAGCCTAAGAGGCTGAAAACTACCTCCAAAGTGATAGAATATGATAGTACAAGAAATGTTTCTGTGGAAGTTGCTCATCCCACTGCACAAAAAGAAGTCAATCGGGCAACAACAAGTAATTTTGACATTGCTCGAATAAACTTAGGGCCTTCCACAAGAGATGGAGATGTAAATAATTTCTAGGTAACAGTGACAAGGTTAGTTGAATGAACTAATAAGGATAAGAAAAGAAAAGATGAATTGAAAAACCGGGTAAAAAATCTGACTGAATGCTTGAAGTCAGTTTTTGACTTCACTTCTCAGGCAATATCTCAAAACTGAGTCTTCTTTTGTCCAACATCAACAATGGAAAAAGAGGAAATAAGAAAGATGCAAAGTTTTAAAGTGTTTGGAAAGGATATAGAGGAGTGGAGTAACAATATAACAAATAAAGGCAACCAAATCATCTCGAAAATGCTAAAGATTCATCAAAAAGCATATACTTTAAAAATTGAGATAGAGAAGGACATTGCCTTGGCCAAGAATGAAGAAATAGTATGGGCTGCATATTTAAATGAAACCAAAGGAATGTTGAGTATGGGAATGGAAAATTTGGCTAGTGAATAGATTATTCCCAATGCTACTGATGGTCATTGCCTGATTTGGAATAAAAGTGTGGAATAGAAACTACAGTTTTCAAGGAAAAGTTTGTAGGAGTCTAATAAAATGTTGACTGAAAGCGATGCAATCATGGAAGAGATTCACAAGAACCTCTCCATGCTATGTTTACAACCTATCCGAGAGTGAAGAGACTATGATGAAGATGTTGAATTCTTAATGAAAAAATTCAAAAAGACAATCAACGAGATCCTCAACACACAACCATTCAATGTCAAAAGCCCGAGGAAATTCAATGGGATAGACTTGGGATAGACTTAGTTCTATTTCAAACATCTAGATTTTTGGGAACGTATGATAAAATAATTGAAGCATCACATGATAATCAAATGACCTAGAAGTTGCGAGTGAGAAATATTGCTATTCCTCAGCTTAAGGAGTTTCCACATGTTATCAAGGCTTTCCAAGCTTTATGAAAAAGGCTTGTTGCATCAACAAAACTTGTCAATGAAGCGTCACTGTCATGACCTTTTAATTACTTTATGGATTTTTATTTTATTATTTAGAAAGACTTTTATTTTTGGACAGTTACAGATGAAATAAGTGGTTGCTTATTTGCTTATATATATATATATTTTGGAACCGAAAAGCACTCTCTCTATTTAGCTTTAAAAAAGACCTGTTAGTCTACAATTTTGAATATAATACTTTGCAATTGGAACCTCTATGCATCTATGTGCGTATAGTTTATGGAGATAATATGGAAATATTAAATTTGTGTCTTTGAATTTTCTCTTGGTGCTTCTATTATTCCTATGTGAATTATATGGTTGTTTATCTCTATAATTGGTTTCATTTTCAAGTGGTATTGGAATAGTAATTGGAATTTATAAGTGTTTTCATGCTTGCTAGTCTTTATGCTAGTATCACTAGTTTTTATTTCATTGCATCTAATATTGAAAGCTTTCTAGTATTGGGTTTTCTACCTTTACTGCTTTCAAGTTAAAAGCAAACAAAAAATTTATTTCTTTATTTTTGAATTCATTGAATATTATAAGAGGGAGATATACCTCTAAAATTTAGAGGATAATTGCTTCTTTAAGAGAATAATTATTCAGATTTGTTGAAAAAATTCACACCTTTTGAGTGGAGGATTAAGGTTATTGGAATAAAACCCTCAAGGTACCCAATTTGTTAACCAACATAAAATTTATTAATGACATTTCAATAGTGGGACAATCATGAATTGGAAGCTTAGATCCATCACTAGAGGACCCTAAAAATTGAGAAAGACACCCTAACAAAGAGACAACTACCTAGGGGCAACCTAGTCTTGCTACAACACTCAGATTTAGGTTTTGGTGGCAGGTACACATCATTCTACACTTTCTAGATCCACTTGTAAATCACTGTTTCAATTTGTTTACTTTTGGGATTTTGCATTCATCATATTAGATCATTTATTATAATTAGGCTAATCATTCTAAATTACTTCCAATTCATTCTCATGCTAAAAAAGATGCAGATCTAGGTCTAATTGACTCACCTTGGAGGTTGTAAGTCAATCTATGCACCTTGTTGATTTGCATCATAATGAAATTATAGAAATGATGGTTCCCAATTGACCTTAACTTTTAGATATTAAATTTAAGGTCACCACGTTTTCATCTTTCGTTTTGGTGAACTCGACATTCTTACATCATAGCTTTCTGATTTGGTAGTCTTTCAAACCCTAGATCTAGGTTTTTCATCATTATGTTTTGCATTCCTCATCTATGTTTTGTATCATTGTGATTCTCATTTAGGGTTGCATATTACATCATAAAAGATCATAATAATCCAAAACTATTGCATTCATATTGCATCATAGGTTGTATTATAGCGTGTCTCAATCATTTATATTAGATTTTCATTTCAAAATTACATATAAAAAAGTGTCATATTGTTCCAAAATTGTCATGCATTTGCATTTCCTTTGCATTGAAAAATTCATAAAAAATAGTCATTGTCAAAGTTGCTTACAGATAGGAATGATAACCTTAAACATCAATCTCAACATTCAAATTTTGAATTTTCAAAACCCTGAACAAAGACTCAATTGCCCCTGGGCGACCCTATCCTTGTATAGGTGTTTAAATTATCATTTTCACACTTTTATGTCTTTGTTTGCTTAGTTTAACTGTACTTGCATAATCTTCTTTTGGAACCAATAATTGCATTTTATGAAGAATTTTGCATCTAGTTCATTTAGTGAAAGAAAGTGCATTGTTTATGATCAAAATTTGCACAAAATTATTATTTTTCAGGTCTCTGCATATTACAATGAGTCAATTATTACATTTCAGATCTAAAAAGTGCATTTAAATTTGTTCAAAAATCTTCAAAATCATTACATACTTGCATTTTGCATCAAATTGGAATACATTAAGTAAATTCTAGAAATTTATTTACTGTTTGTTATCCTCGAATCTAGCAACGCTCCATTCATGTGATAACCCCCTACAAAACTTGTCTGTTTCGTAGTTCTGTGTACTTCAAGCACACAAAACGAGGAAAATTTCAATTCACCTCGATGCGTAGTCCAAAACCTCAAATCATCCATTTGAGCGTCTCTCATTGTTCGTCTTTTGAAAATCTTCGAAACATATATTTTTGTTAATTCCCACTCTTTGGGAGTTAGTCAACTTTTCACTCATGTTGGAGCGCTGATTTTCAACGCTCCTACATGAGCCTTATGTTAGAAATTAATTCCAAGTGTTGGAGCAGTGATTTTCACCGCTCCTACACTTTACACTTAGCCCTTAAATGCACAAGCAATGATTTTCACTGCTAGTGCATTTTTCCTTTTGATAAGTCTTTTACATGCACAAACGGTTATTTTCACCGCTAGTGCATTTTCCCTCCTTTATGTCCTTTGTCATTAATGCAACTCGAGTTGCATTAATGATATTTTTCTAATAACTTAATAAAGTTCTTTTAGGTTATATTACTCTGATTTCTAATTTTCCATTCTCTTCCTCCTCGTGCTGATCATTCTGCAACCTCTAGTGGATTGCATTTGAAGATTTTTCGAGCATCTTAGCTAGGGTTTTGGGTTTTTACTAGGTATGTTTTTATCTTTCTTCTTCGTCGTTGTTCTTACTTCTAGCTTTTATACTCTGTTTATTTTAATAAACCCTACTCTTTACATTATCTCTGTTTAGGGTTTGTTAGTTTTTGTTTTAAAAACGTGCCCTACCTTTCTTTGTATCTTTGTTTTACATCGGTGCTTTGGGTATGTTTTTCTTCGTGCGTTTTACTTGTCTTTGTGCATCATTATGTGTTTTTTCCACAAAGTTTTCCTCACCATATCTGAGCAGTAAAAATATTGGTTTCAAAAAATCATGATGATGAAAGCTTCAATGTTTTCATATGATCATTCTTCTCATTTGTTCGAGCATGATTTTTCGCCGCCCGAGCATGAATTGATCTTCCCCCATTTTGTCAAAGCAGTTAAAATACCCGCTATTACACCAAATATTTTCTCCAACTCCAAGATGTAGGAGTGGTGAAAATCACCACTCCTACATGGAGTGTCTTTCCTCTCAAATTTTGAAGCGGTGAAAAGGCCTTGTTGTACACATTGACCTACATCAAGCAAGAAATGCTCAACCAGTGTTTTTCAACGCTCGAGTGTGAAGTAATCCTCCCGACATATGCACTAGCGCTAATTTTTAGTGCCCCAACACTTTTACGTCCCAAAGTGCTAAACACATGTAGGAGTGCTATTTTTCAGTGCTACTACATGCCAAATTACTTCTTAAGATGTAAGAGCGCTAATTTTCAGTGCTCGTACACAAAAAAATAGTTTTTCACTATAACACATAGAAATCATTCCGTTTGCTCTCTGAACCTCATTCATTGCTAATGCTCCATTTTTGGTGCTCCATAGCTCATTTGCACTTGCTCCAAATTTCCTTCTTGCTTCACGCTTACCAATGACACATTTTCTCCTAAAATATGCTAATCCATTATTCTTGCAGTTCCTCTCAAGCTCTCACCAGGTGATCCCTAAAGGTGACATTCCTTAATCTTTTTATTTTTAGATGATAGCCAAAAAGCCTTCGTCATCTTCTAAGAAGGAGAGAAAAATGAAGTAGAAATATCAAGGTGTCTTTCCACCTACTATTGTGCTCTTTGATGAGGTAAAAATAACCTCATCATGGTAATACAATAAAGACCTAGTTCATACATGCAAATCTCTATCCTCTGCCAATTAATTAAATTTTAGGAGAAATAATTGCTTAATTTTAGTAAGAACTTGTATAAACTTTATTTCTTTTGATTTCTTAAAGTAATTTTCCAATACTGATTTATTGGTTTGTTTCAAGTGTTTTGTTGATAATAATCAGTCAATCAAAGTTACAGATTGAAGCATCCAACTGGCATGTGCTCCAGAACAGTTAGAGATATATGCTGGAAATATGCTCCAGAACTTCAGGGTGATGGACCAAAGATGTAGTTGTTCTTAAAGTTGTTATTTCTATTATCCTTTGAATTAAAGACTTTATGGCTCAACGTGAGCCTCTTAAATACTGTGTAATGGGATTGAAGATATACGAGTTATCTGTAGATCTGTTTAGATATTTTCAATGGTTATCCATACCATTTGAAATATAGCATGTAGTTACAATTTCTCTATAAAAGATATGGTCTCTGGAAGTAAGAATACAGTGAAAAGTAATGTTATACTATTAGAATGTTTCCAAGGTTTATGAATAAAGAGATTGTTATCTAAAATTCTTAGTTATGAGTTACGGATGATAACTATGATTGATAGAAGTGTTCTTGAAATAGCTGTGAATGTGAGCTGAGAATGAATGTGTTGACCCACGAGCTGGCCACTCGATGAGAGTAGATAAGTGTTCTCTTTTATTATAATGTTGTTCTATAGAGAGTCATTAAATTTACTGTTATGAAATTTTAGCTCTGAAATATTTGTTATCTTTTCACTTCCGTAGTTTATGTTATTCACTGTTAGAATTTTTATTGTTAAGAAAATGTTTTATGGATTGCTATAAGCTTTTCTCCTCTTATAATTTTTCAGCTTCTTAGTTTAGTTGTTTCTATGCTTTTTAATTTAGTTATTATGCTTTCTAAATTAGTATACTTATGCCTACAGTTCAAGCATTTTTTGTTTTCTTAGGAATAAATTACTTTACAATTTGATAGTTAAACAGTTTGAAGTTAGAATTAATCTTAAGTTGTTCTTAAAAGTTAGGAAACCTGAGGGAGATACTCTGGACCTCTTTTATTGTAGATTTCCTTGAACACTACCCGGTCGACAAATTGAATATTATATTCTAAAGTAATGGGACCTAATGACAACCTATCACTTTTTGGTGCCGTTGTCAGTGACCCCTTAGTTTCTTTTGCTTAAGTGTTAATATAAGATGCCTAGAATACCTCTTTTAGGAAAAAAATACTATATGTGGCTTCCTTTTCTGTATGGTCAGGAAAAGAGGCCCTCATGGATGATTTATACCAAAGACCCCTCCAAAATACGTCCCAGTTATACAAAGGGAGGCCCAAGGCTCAAAAGACCATTCTGCTGACAAATTACTTGAGCCTAACCCAACCGAGGCTTTCCACTATCTCCTAAAAGATCATCCTATAGTGCAACCTGTTGTCGACAAAATTATTGTCGAGGAGAATATTCCTCTAAAAATCATGGGAGATCGGAGGGTAGAAGCCAACTGTAATGATGCAAATCGTAATAATAATGATCCTCCACTACCTAGAACGTTCACTTATCCTATTGCTTTGGATGCAGATGATGATACAACAATGAAAAACATCTCTCTAGCTTTCCTTCCAACCTTTCGTGGTTTATCTTCAGAAGACCCAGACCAATTTATTTTTGAATTTAAGGTCCTTTGTCAAACCTATGACTATAAAAATGACAACTAGAAACTGAAGTTGTTTCCTTCTACTTTGAAGGATTCAGCCATGCGCTAGTTTATGGGACTATCGTCTGGCAGTATTACAACTTGGGAAGAAATGGAGACTGTGTTCTTGAATAAATATCAGAGTTATTGTAGGGTGAGTGATCGTAAGGAAGAGCTATTTAAACTTTGGCAGAATGAGGATGAGAGTCTAGAGTACTATTTGGATAGGTTTATTTTCTTATCTAAACGATGAGGGGAAACGACCATTAGTGTTGAGATTTTCAAGACTATATTTCTTAAAGGAATCGATGATGATGCAAGAAGAAGTATTGATTTAAAGGGAAAAGGTGATGTGTCTCAATTAAACCTTGAAGACATATGTGATTTGTGTCACAATTTTTCACATACTCATTTAGGAATCCGAAAAACAAATCTTTTCAAAGGGAATAATGAGATAGGTAAACTCTGAGAAGAAATAGAAAATCTTAAGATAGACATACTTGTCCAATTGAATACTACGTTGGATGGTATACAAGCAAAGACACGTAACCTTGAGACTTTGTCAATCTATTGTCCTAGGTGTTGAAATAAACATCTTTTACGGGAGTGCCCTTTAGACAAGGTTAATGTTTGTCAACTCTATGAGCAAAGAAACCCTACCAATCAATGTGAGCTTCTTCCTAATCTTAATAATACTAAGAAAAAAACCGCTTAGGTTGAAGAAGAAATAAATGTGCTAAATCAACGCCAGGGAGGTAATTTTTCTTATGGGCATAATTCCAATCCTGTATGGAGACCCCAGAATAATTGGGCTGGTAATCAATGGCCTCCATCTTGGAATCAACCCTATCCTCCACAGCCTACTTGGGGAACTCCTTATTGGGGATCTCCTGAATGGGCAAGTCAATCATGGGGAACTCAGTAGTGGCCAAACTAGTCACAACAACAATGGTACCCACAACATATTGCTCCCCAATGGAATCAAGGAAAAAATCAATTTTATACTGGTCCTAGGAGGAATCAACAACAAAATTTGTTACCACCACCTCAGAATCTTCCTCAGACTGAGCAGGTAAATCGACCTTAACTTCCAATACAACCACTTCCCAATCCTAAGAACAATTGATAAAATACTCTGGTATATACTACTGAGCAAGATAATGTCATAGGACTTAATGCAATTCATTATGGAAATGTTCAGTTACGATCCGGTAGGACACTTCAATCGCCCACTATTGAGGAAGTAGTGGACGAACCTATTTCTCAAAATTTTATTAAAGATACTACCTTACCAGTGAATATTACTGAGTCTTTAGTAGCAGGAGCTACTGATTTACCTCGAGAGGAGGGAGGCCAGTCTTTGAATGAGTTCAGTAAAGATATCCCTTCAAAGGAGAAAAATCAAGCACCATTTCTAGAGCGTCTGAAATCAACAATTTTGAAAGATACTCCGAAAATGACATTAGCTTCTGAAATTGCATTAATTCAGGAAATTAAACAATTGTAGATAGAGGTTCCTTTGCTGTAGGAAATAAAGGAAATTCTTGAGTTAAATTAGTTGATCAAACAACTGTGTAATGGAACTCCAGGAAGGAAACCAAAGAAAATAAATACTGTGCACATTGATGGTTATCTAGCTGAATTTTTGTCTGGAAAGACCGTTGCTCCAAAATATGATGATCCTAGGAGTCCACCGATTACTATTACAATTAATGAGGTAGCAATACCTAATGCATTGGTGGGTTTGGGAGAAAATATTAATGTAATGATGGTGGATGTAATGGAGAAGTTAAGTCTTACTGATTTAAGTCCTACAACTACAGTCTTGCAGATGGAAAATCAGTCTATAGCCATTCCAAAAGGTGTTATAAAAAATGTTCTTGTTGAAGTTGATGGATGGGAATATCCAGTTGACTTTCAAATAATCCAATCGCTTACACCTAAAGATAGTTATCCAATAAATTTGGGAAGACCATGGTTGGCTACTGTCACTGCTAAAATTGATTGTCGAGAAGGAGGTATGACCATTTCACATGGTCCATATAGTAAACGTTTATTTTTATATCCTCCTGGTAAGCCTACCGAGTATAATAAAGTTTTGGTTGATGAACCAGAAGAATTTAGCGGGCAAGACAATCTGGCCTCTTTAGCCATGGTAGTGATTAAACATGGAGAAGAATTAGAGGATGAGTTAGTGAATGAGGTTGCACATTTGGCTATAGGTTTGAGTGAAGAAGTAATAGAGGATGTACTAGAAATTTTGGGACAACTGATTGATATAAGTGGGATGGAACAAAATTATTTTACCATGGGGATGCCTTGTCCCTTGGCTAATATGATTCCTTGAATGAGTTATTTCTTTGATGATATTACAAAATTTCACTGACTTATACCTCATAGTTTTCCTCTCAATACTTTGTTATGACCAATATATACTTTCACTTCGGCCTATCCAGGAACAAAAACAATTATGTTGTTACCAAGAAAAACTATGAATGTCAATAGTTGGTTGACAAAAATACAAGGGGATAAATTATTTAATATGCTGGTAAAAAGGTCTAAAGCTTTTGTTTGGGACTATACAAACATGAGGGGGATTCACCCGAGTGTTTGTACTCATCACATTTATACTTATCCTAATATAAGACCTGTTCGTCAACCATAGAGGAGACTTAACCCTGCATTAAAGGATCTTGTTAAAATAGAGATTGAGAAACTCCTCCGTGCAGAATTCATTTATCCTATCTAAGATAGTAAGTGGGTGTCACCTATGGTAGTTGTACCAAAGAAAAATGGAAAGTGGAGAATTTGTGTGGATTATAGAGAACTTAATAAAGCCACCTTTAGAGATTATTTTCCCTTACCATTCGTTGACCAGGTTTTGGAGAATTTGGCTAGGAGGAAATATTTTTCTTTCTTAGATGGATTTAGTGGTTACAACCAAATTCAGGTAGCACCAGAAGACCAATATAAGACAAATTTTACTTGTCCTTAGGGTACATATGTATACCAAGTTCTTCCTTTTGGACTTTGTAATGCTCCAACGACTTTTCAGAGGGCCATTTTGGCTATATTTGCAGCACTTTTCAATGATTGTGTAGAGGTTTATATGGATGATTTCATAGTATATGGGTCAACCTATGATGAAGCTCTTCAAAACCTGGATAGGGTTTTGGAGGGTTGTGAGGAAAACCGACTGTCCCTTAGCCATGAAAAGTTTTTAATAATGGTGGAACAAGGAATAGTCTTAGGCCATCACATTGCCTCATAAGGAATAAAAGTTGATCCTAAAAAAATTGAAGTCATACAACAATTGACTGTACCTCAAACACAAAAATATGTTCAAAATTTTCTTGGAAATGCTAGATATTATAGAAGGTTCATAGAAAGCTTCAGTAAGATAACGGCCCCTATGTTTTCTCTCCAAAAAGATGTGGATTAATTGGACGTCTGAGTGTCAACAATCATTTGAAATGATAAAAAAAAGCTTGTCTCTACTCCTGTACTACGTGGACCAAATTGGAGTCTTCCCTTTCACATTTATGCTGATGCTTCAGATGTTGCAATTGGTGCAGTATTAGGGCAAGAAGATGAGGATGGGGGTCAGTATGCCATATATTTTATTAGTAAAAACCTAACGTCTACTGAGAGAAATTACATGACAACAAAAAAAGAATTCTTAGCAGTGGTTCATGCCATCAAAAAGTTTCGTCATTATATTACAGGATATAAAGTTACAGTTTATACAGATCACTCCGTTGTAAAGTATTTAATGAATAAACATGTAGTTAATGGTCGAATAATGAGATGGTTACTACTTCTTCAGGAGTTCAACATGACAATACTTGAAAAGCCAGGGAAATTTAACGAAGTGGCAGACTTTTTATCTTGAATCAAACAAGAAGAGGGTGATTGAGCACCTGTACAATATGAGTTCCCAGATGAAAATTTGTTTGCTATCTCTATAAAGGTTCCTTGGTTTGCTGATATTGCCAACTATTTAGATACTTCAGAAGTACCTCCTGAATTTACATTATAACAAAGGAAGTGAATTATTTGAGAGTGTGCACCATTTAAATGGATTAATGTGATTTTATTTCATTGTGGACCTGATATGGTTTTGTGAAGATGTGTCAGGGCTGATGAAACTTATAGTATCTTGAGGGCCTGTCACGATGATCCTTCAGGGGGTCATTATTCTGCAAAAAGAACTTCCCATAAAATTTTAGGTACCGGATATTATTGGCCTTCAATGCATAAAGATGTTAAAAATTATGTTCGTCATTGTGATAAATGTCAAAGAGTAGGAAGACCAACTACTTCGACAAAAATGTCTTTGCAGCCTTAGGTAACTTTGGAACCATTCAAAAAATGGGGTTTAGATTTTATTGGCCCCATAGATCCTTCCTCACAAGGGAAATAATATATATTAGTTTGTACCGATTATCTGACGAAATGGGCAGAAGTTCAAGCTTTACGAGTTGCTAGAGAAGAGCAAGTTGTTGATTTTCTCTATAGCAAAATTTTTCCTTGATTTGGAGCCCCTCGAACTATTGTTACAGATTAGGGACCCCAATTTATGTCCAAAGTTCTCCTAGCATTTATGGACCATTTTCAGGTGAGCCATAAGAAGTCATCCCCTTATCACCCTCAACAAAATGGTTAGGTAGAGGTGACTAATAGGGAGTTAGAAAACATACTGACAAAATTTTTCCTTCAGGAATAAAAGATTGGGCTAGGAAATTTCCTGAAGCCATTTAGGTGTATAATACATGGAAATCTACAACTAGATTTAGTCCCTATGAGCTTGTTTTTGGAAAAAAAACCTCTTCTTCCCATTGAATTTGAACTTCAGACACTATGTACAACTATGGAGTTGGGTCTATATTTGAAATGAGCTGGATGAGCTTCGTCTGGATGTTGTTCATCAAATAGAATTAGTTCAACATCAACAAAAACTTTGGCATGAAAAATATATTAAAGAGAGAGAATTTCATAATGGTGACTGGGCTTTGCTATTCAATTCAAGATATAAAGACCATAAAGGAAAAATCATAACTCATTGTCTGAGGCCATATGAAATCTCTGAGGTTTTCTCGAATGGCACAGTTTAGTTAAAACCTATCGATGGTGATTTACGAACTCTCTTAGTTAATGGTCATCGCCTACGTATTTACCATAAACCAGTTGATAAAGAAGAATTTACAAAGCTGGTAGAAATGAAAGGAGAGATCCAATGCATTGACCCTGCCAAGGCAGAGTCTATTTGATTTAACGTTTATATGTTATCTTAAAAAAAAAATGATGAAAAATTGTAATAAAAAGACATGTGTATACAATTTGTTTTTAAAGCATTTTTTTATAAATTTTGGACTTAACACATGTTTTCATTTTGCAGGACCTCTCATATAGAATAACAACTTCTGGAGCACCGTTCCAAGATGCTCTGGAACTTGATCATTTAGCTGGCCAGTGCCCCAAAACTTGATGGTCTGAACGCTCGATGCTCTGTAACCCGCTTTTCAGCCTATCATGTTGGAAGGATGTTCTTGTGGAATGATATAACTCCTGAAGTTCGAGTTAAGTGGTGTTCATTAACTTCTTCTCTCCAGTTGCTGCTCTAGCTGCATCTTTCGACGATGCTCCGAAACTTTCATCTGGTTGTTGCTTCGGCTACATCTTTCGACGATGCTCTGAAACTTTCATCTAGTTGCTACTCTGGCTACATCTTTCAACGATGCTCCAAAACTTTCATTTAGTTGCTGGTCTAAAAGCATCTTCCGACGATGCTCTAGAACTTTCATTCGATTACCATTTTGACTGCATCTTTTGGCGATGCTCCAGAACTTATCCATTTTCTAAGCTCCTAATGCATGCCTTATGCATGCTCCCAAACTTTAACCACTTTCTTTGTCTAAATGCATGCTTTACGCGTGCTCTAGAACTTATTCATTTTCATTTCGCCAACTCCTTTCTAGAAAAATTTTCAAATCTTTTTCGATGCTTTGATTATCGTACATTGGTACACGCGCCTTCTTTTGCCATTATAAATAAAAGCCACCATAATATCTTGTCTTCATTAATGACTTCATCATCCATGAGCTTCCTTATTCATATCATAATAATTATACCATCACCTCAACCAATACCATTGCATCATCCTGTCAAATCAGTAGAGGTATAAGATCTTCAAGCGATCATGGAATGGAAGTAAGTACAAATTTTTGCTTTAAATAAGTAGTTATTTTTGAATAAAATATGATTGATTGGCAAGAGTTTCCTTTCCCAATTTAGTAAATTAAGCCACTTGGTGATTAATTGTTAAGTATGCCACTCTTTTTGCGGCCCTTCATGCAAATTGAAATTATTACACAACAAGCTCTGAGCAAGAGTAGAGTAAATGATTATAGTCTAATCATATTTTTAATATCAGTGCACAAGTTCTTGGCATTATTGAATTTTTTAGCAGGGTGGTAAGCAAGAGAGAAAAAAATGGGCGGTACAAAGAAGAAATCTGAGCCGGCTTCCGCAGAAAATTTGTTGGGGTTAAGTAATATCTCTCGGTTGTTTGAAGAAGTGGGCTGGTTGGATTTTGTTAGGAAATTCGAAGGGTATAATGAAAAGCTGGTGAATGCATTTGTAGAAAACTACTCTAATGGTCAGGTGATTCTGCATGGGAAGCGTTTCAAGGTGAGTTCAAAAATTATCTCTTCTATTTTAGGGTTAGAAGATTCTGGCATTAAAATATCTGAAACCACACAAGCCACCTATTAGAAATTATCAGAATTATTCCTTAGACAGGGAGATCCTCAACCCATGACAGTTGTCAGTACAAGGGGACAAAATAAGAGGTTTCAGCGAGCTTCTATCTTAGAACCCTGGGGTACTGCTATTGCATGGATTATTAGATATTTTACTTGTGAAGGTCAACTCACCACTGTGGTAGGACCAACATTCTGCATGTTAACACATTTGCGACATGGGAAGGAAGACCCTGCTCTAAGGGTTAATTTGCCTCATTTCTTGAATGATTCTATTAATTCTTCAATAGAGAGATACAAAACTGGTTTAGGGCCATTAAAACATCATGGGTTAATTCAATTGATTTGTAAATATCATTTCCGTAAGAAACCTAAAAGCAAATGGGAAATTTTTTTGGGGAAGTTTGATATGCCTATATCAGGAAGGAAGTTAGAATTAGGAGAATCTTCAAAACAAGTTGCCTCACCTTCCAGAGCAACTTCCCCCGAGTACCCTAAGGCTCATGAACCCCAAATTCCTACCATAGTTGGTGAGGAAGTGCTAGAATTTAGAAATGATGAGTTTGAAACTCCAACCTAGATAGAAGATGTAGAGATAGTGAATCCAAATGTGGATACTCACCTTGTTAAGAAGAGGAAAAGAAGAATTATTCTTCTAAATGATCCAACTATTTTAAATTACCAGGATACTCCCCCTTTAAGGTAGAGTAAAATATTATCCTCTGGATTTGCAGAAACCCCAACACAGAGTAAAGAGAATAGGTCAAAATCTAAAAAGCAAAAGAGAAACTTGGAAACTGAGGAGTCAATTCACCAATCCTAAGAAAAAGAAATATCTGTTGAAGAAGTACATTTTCACTTGGTGTCTAAAGAAGAAGCTGTAGAGCAAGAAAAACAGGAAATAGAAAGGGGACAATCTACACTTCCTATGGAGATTGATGACAGCATGTTAGGAAAATTGTCTCCAATTATTAATAAAGCTGTTGAAACTGAAAATATTAACATAGAATTGGAAAAATTGAAATTAGAGATAGAAGAGTTAAGAAGTCAGCTGCATGAAAATAAGGAAAAGATGGAATTACAACAAGAGCAAATAATGGTGTATAATACTATAATAAATAAAAGAGATCAAGAAATTCAGGATTTAAAGTTGGAAATGCAGGGAAAAGATACATCTATTAGTGAGCTGCAAATGCAAATTCAAAATTGTAATGAGGAAAATAGGATACACAGGGATGGATTAAATAAAGAAATTCAGAATTTAAAAGGAAATTTTATGCTCATGTTTTCAGCATTTGAAGAGGAAAAGAAAAGACAGAAAGAAGAATTAAATGCTTCTCTTAGTAATATTGTAGAATTAGAGCAGGACTTACAGGAAAGCACAAGAAAACCAAAGGTGGAATCTAAAGAAGTTCAAACCGAGCCAACGGTAAATGAATGGTTCCAAATTCAAATTCCTCCATTATTAATGAAATGGATGGAACTGTGCTATTTCCTAGGGAATGCACAAGTTGAGAATAACATATTGAAAATGGACATGGTGTTATTAAGAGAAGCATTTCATAAAGCTTATAGGGGGAAACATGATGCATGTCAAATAGCTAAATTTCTTTTATCCTTTAGGAGACCATCCAAATTGTATTCTATGTTTTTGGATGAACAATGTTTTGGATGGAAATTGCTTAGAATTTACAATGATTAGCCTTATGAACCTAATGATAAAGAATTTTTTAAAACATTTGCAGACTCAAAGCTAGAGGAGTAAGATATGCTCTATGAATTATTTACCCATGATCTTTTGTTAGAGAAGCATACTAATTTCTTTGTTAATCTTTTTGTGGGGGAAGTGCAATTAAGATCTCTATTGTCTACTATGCGGAATCAGATCCATTGGCAAGAACATAATAAAGAATATGTTCAAGTAGAGAAAAGTATAGGACTTCAAATGAGATCTCCAAATAGTAGACCAACATCTTTTAAAAAGACATTTGTAGCTCTTTTGCTGGATGAGAAAATGAAGGAAAGGTATGATGATAGCCTTCGAGTTTGCTATAATCATTTCATAGAACAGGGGTAAAAATTGGTTGGTAAGGCTTGGCATGCATGTGAAGAGAGATACACTACATTGCCTATATATCTAAAGAAAAGAGAAGTGTTCTCTCCTCTTGGTCTTAGATGGTCCTTCAGAAGAGCAGATGCCTTGGCCAAAATTTTAGGAGATCTCAGAACAAAATGGATAGGAATGAGGTACATACCTCCTTTACTGCTATATCTAGCCCCTGCTTTTCATATTAATACAAATCAGGATGACAAAATTCTCAATGAATGGAAACGAGGAGTTGCTTTTCATGGAGGTTTCCACAATTCCCCTATAAACTTTGATGTCACAGCAAAAGATTTGTATGATATCAGTGCAAAATATGAAGAAGGGAGTAGAGGGAAGAATTATAATTAGGGGATAGGAGGACCTACCAAGAACTAGGAAGGGGAGGAAATGATGAGGTAAAAATAACCTCATCATGATAATACCATAAAGACCTGGTTTATACATGAAAATCTCTATCCTCTGCCAATTAATTAAATTTTAGGAGAAATAATTGCTTAATTTTAGTAAGAACTTGTATAAACTTTATTTCTTTTGATTTCTTAAAGTAATTTTCCAATACTAATTTAATGGGTTGTTTTAAGTGTTTTGTAGATAATAATCGTTCAATCAAAGTTACAAATTGAAGCATCCAGCTGGCACGTGCTCCAGAATAGTTAGAGATATATGCTGGAAATATGCTCTGAAACTTCAGGGTGATGGACCAAAGATGTAGTTGTTCTTAAAGTTGTTATTTTTGTTATCCTTTGAATTAAAGACTTTATGGATCGACTTGAGCCTCTTAAATATTGTGTAATGGGATTAAAGATATACGAGTTATTCGTAGATCTATTTAGATATTTTCAATGGTTATCCATACCATCTGAAATATAGCATGTAGTTACAGTTTCTCTATAAAAGATATGGTCTCTGGAAGTAACAATATAGTGAAAAGTAATGTTATACTGTCAGAATGTTTCCAAGGTTTATGAATAAAGAGATTGTTATCTAAAATTTTGAGTTATGAGTTACAAATGATAACGATGATTGATAGAAGTGTTCTTGAAATAGCTGTGAATGTGAGCTAAGAATGAATGTGTTGACCCACGAGTTGGCCACTCGACTGGAGTAGATAAGTATTCTCTTTTATTATAATGTTGTTCTGTAGAGAGTCATTAAATTTACTGTTATGAAATTTTAGCTCTGAAGTATTTGTTATCTTTTCACTTATGTAGTTTCTGTTATTCACTGTTAGAATTTTTACTATTAAGAAAATGTTTTATGGATTGCTATAAGCTTTTCTGCTCTTATAATTTTTCAGCTTCTTAGTTTAGTTGTTTCTATGCTTTTTAATTTAGTTATTATGCGTTCTAAATTAGTATACTTATGCCTATAGTTCAAGCATTTTCTATTTTCTTAGGAATAAATT
This sequence comes from Sequoia sempervirens, assembly GCA_007258455.2. Taxonomy (NCBI): domain Eukaryota; kingdom Viridiplantae; phylum Streptophyta; class Pinopsida; order Cupressales; family Cupressaceae; genus Sequoia; species Sequoia sempervirens. The sequence continues at coordinate 133,010 of VDFB02321130.1, forward strand.
ACTTTACAGTTTGATAGTTAAACAGTTTGAAGTTAGAATTAATCTTAAGTTGTTCTTAAAAGTTAGGAAACCTGAGGGAGATACTCCAGACCTCTTCTATTGTAGATTTCCTTGAACACTACCCGATCGACAAATTGAATATTATATTCTAAATTAATGGGACCTAACGATAGCCTATCACTCTCAAAGGTGGATGAAATCAAAGATACATAAACTGGTCATCAAGACATGGAAGAATTTTTGAAAAGAATTGAGAAGAAACCATTAGAGGAAGATTTGAGATTTATTGTTCATAACAACTTGCACTTGGTATCTACATTCCCAACTACTGCTCATAATGCAAAGTTTGTTCTCCAAGTTTCATCTCATTACATCCGAGAAGACAAAAGTGTGAGAGATTCCTCGGGACAAATCATGATGAGATTAGATCTTGAATTCTTTGATATTGTTTTTTGGGTTCCACACATGGAACAATATATGAAAATCTCAATTCAACAAGAACATGAGGTCTATGATAAGGACCCAAATAAAGCTAAAACATTGATTAATACTCAATGGTTGAAATCTCTAAGGCCTACTATCTCAAGATGGCCTAAAGGGCTTCCTCAAAGTGATTTTAAAGAGGACGTTAAGGATATGATTACTCTCCTAAGCAGGGTGAAAGGATTGCTTGAATCATGCCATTTTCAAGATTGGATGTATGAGTACATCCACATCATCAGGAGAAGAAAAACACACATAGATTAGGGAACTCAAATAAGTGATGAAATTCATGAGCAGTTGATGAATGTGCCAACCACTTGTAAATTTTACATGAATTCCTATTTGGTATATGTTGTTGCAGTTATGGGGAAATTTCCAGGGTTATCTGCAAAAGGAAACAAACATGCTATAACGGTGTATGATTTCTATTATCAATTGAAATTAAGAGAAATTCTTAAACAATTAAGAAGAGTCACAAATGCCTTATTTGCACCCCTACTATTCACTTTTGATCTAACTCTTGAAAAGAAAAGAGTATCGGATGAAGCCTACAAAGTTGTTAATAAGGTGTGATGTATCTTTTTGCAGTTTCCAACCTTCACATATTTGAGAGTAGGTTGTTATTCTAGGTATCCATATATGTTACCTAGATATCCCTCAGACAAGTGGATACTAATGGAGCTATGCAGATAGTTAATCTTGGTCTGTAAGGAACATCAGAGAATTCACAAGCTAGGTTTCAAGTTTCCACTGACTATTGGGAGATACACTATTCATAGTGTGCAAAAGGCAAAGTTAGTTGCTACAAAAATGCAAATCATGGCTATAAGGACATATAGATATAGATTTGACTTTGACTACCGAGATGTGAAGAGGAAACTAAAGAAATATCATCGACATGTTTACCACTTTGAGGATATATGGGTGGATTGCAAAGATGATGAAGAGGTTCGAAGAATGGATTTCTGTAGGTTGACAGTGGAGCAAATCAAAGATCTTGGTGTAGCTGACATTCCAAAGGATTTCAAAGATCCTAGCGACATCATGAATTCTCCTTATGAAGAGGATGAAATTGCTAGGAAGCCTTTACCTCCAATACAATGGTCTAAGAGAGAAAGTGTTTCTATTAGAGAAATACTTTCCCCTATTTTGTGTAACACAGCTGAATGGTTGCATAGGTATGGCTTTCAAATGAAATATTTTAGGACAAAATTAGATGGAGAAACACCAGGAGTAGAAACTAGTCAACGGAAAGAGCTCCGCACAAAAAACAAGCATGCAGAAACTCCCTCTTCTTCTCAAAGAGGTCCTAAGATCAAGTTTACTTTTGGTAAAAGTGTAACACAAACAGTTGAAGAAGAGGAGGCCATGGAATTAGAACAACCACATGCAAAAGGAAAGGAGATTGCTTCTGAGGAACAATCTTCTGAAGAAGAAGAGAATGAAAGCGAGGAATCAAAAGAATCTGATAAGGAAGAATCTGATGAGGAAGAATTTGTAGAAGACAAAGTTGAAAAAGAAGGTAACGAGGAGGAACTCAGGCATGATGATGAACAACCTCTATCTCCCCATGAGAATATTGTTGAAGATCTTCCCCAGACATCATTACCTGTTACTACCAATATCCCTCATACTCCTTCAAATCCAACTACTCCTTCACTTCCTCTTCCTACCTCACCTTCTCCTACAACAACTTCAAATTCAGTGAATGTTTCCATTCCCCCTTCAGTATCAACCATCCTTGCCACTCCCCCTACAGTTTCAAACTTACAAATTGTTGATGTTTCTTTGATTTCTCCCTCATCCATTCCAAGTTTGTCATCCCCATCATTTGATATCTCTTCTGAGGCTAAATTTCATAGGTTCATGAATGAGTCTTTGCAAGATCCACTTGGGTTGCAGTCCACTGGAGCTATCGTGACTGATACTACCCCGTTGTTACAATATCAGCCATTCCTATAGAAGTGGCTGCAACGTAGGAATTGATAGTAAGTCAAGAAGAATATAATTTATCTCTTCATCCTTGGCTAATCTCACAAGTGTCAAAGCACAAGAAACAAATGATCTCCCCAGATGAGCTTGACCTTGAAGAGATAGTTCCTCCAAAATCCAAGGGAAAGAAGAAGGCTAAAGTTCATTCAAGGCTTCATATTGAAAAATTAGGTCACAAGTTTGTTGATATTGGTTTACCCCCACGTGAGGAAGGGGATGTAAAGATGGAAGATTACATTGTCACAAAAGTTTAGCTTGGAAAGGTAACAAATGCAAGTGCAAAAGAAGACACACAAGTGGTCTTGAATGCATTTTTAGGAAGGCTTGATAAGATGGAGCAGGCCAAAAACATGTACAAGGATAAAGCTAAGCATTATGCATCAATTTTGAGGAAGATTACAGGCTCTTCAGAGAATGTGCAACCTATGGACATGGTGAACATCGAGGAACCAGTGATGCAAAAGGTGGAGAAGTTTGTCTCCAAGGGTAAGGTGTTTTACAATTTCATTGATGAGATAATAGAACATGGCTCCCAACTCATAGTTGTTGCAGATGAAAAAATTGTTCAAGTAGCCAAGTTGAAGTTAGAGCTTGAGAAAGAAGAAAACACACTTTTCGAAGAGTAGAAAGAAATGGAAAGATGTCTTTCAATTTGGTCACAAATGAAAGAGGAAAAGCTAAGTAAATTAGTGGAAGTTGGGGTAATTCCTGACAAAGAGAAGTATCTGGAAATAAGAGAATCTCTTAAGAATCGCATACAAGTGATCAAATCTCTCATCAAGGATGTCAAGCAAGTACAAGAAGATGTTGAAGGACACTGTGTCATCTTGGTGAATGGAATTGAGGAGTTACTGGGTAAGCTCCTTGATGATGATCATACTTTCCTCCTAGTCAATGAGATTGCTCAAATATTCAAGGAAGTTATCATGAACCAAGTGGAAGATGAAGGTTTTTCAAAGACTTCCATGCACGCCATATGTGATGTATAGCTTTCTCTTGACTATCTCAAGACGCATCTAGATAGATGCAAGAAAATTTTCTCATCTACAAGAAGATCAATCACAAGAGTTCATACCATTTTTTATTATACTGTTGGTCCAGATGAGGCATTCATACAACAGACAAAGAAGAAATATGAAGACTTTCGTGCCCAATGCAAGGAACCATAAAGACTTCTTTTATCTCCAGTTTTAGATAGTTTTATGCTTTCCTCTATGATTTTTGTAAATAGGTTTTGACATCTTACATGTCATTTTGAAAGATGTAATTGCATGTAAAAACAAAGATGTTTTCCTATAATGATGGAAAACATTTTTGAATAAGTCGACTTGTTAGGTGATATTTTCCTAGATTTGCTTACCTAATTTTCCTAGATTCACTAATCTGTTTTTCCTAGATTTACTCTCCTCTCTCATCTATAAATAAGAGAGGATTCTTTTGTAATGATTACCTTTTATCTTTTGCAATGAAGTGTTTCCCATTTTGAGAAGCAAATACATGAAACTTTGTGAATTTGAATTTGATCAATAAAGAAGTGAAGTTTCATACCAAACTTTGTTTTGGGAACAAATTATCTTATGGCTTGATCAAATTGGTAGTAATTAGTAACTGGGATTGGAAGGGCTTTGAGTAAATTCGTGTAGACTTTTAGTTACACTCTTTACTTGAATTTGTGATATTGATTAAATCCTATTGGTGAATTCTTTACAAGACTTTGTGCTTATATTCATTCATGTTGTTCGTGGATCTATCATGGAGTATATAGAAGACTTTGTGCTTCTCATATAACGTTGGTTACTATCTTTAGGGATTCATTGGTGGAAGCTACGAAATGAATTTGTGCCTTTGTAAGCTTTTCTTATTTATCATTTATCGTTATCATGTTGGTATTCCTAGGCTTTGATTTGACAAGATAGGAATAATGGAATTACTGCTTAGTTTTTAGTTTGAAGTTGTATTGAATCAAGAACTTAAAATCATGAAGCATTGTAAAACATATTTTCTGAAAAAAGAGAGAATCATGAAAGTGACACACCCCCATATCTTAATTGTAGTGTACATTATTGTGAATACTTAATTAGTTTTACTTAGTTTCAATAAGTAGTAAGAAGGGTGCCTCCCCTTTCTGAGAGGAGAGATTGTATCTCACACAACTTTGATTGAAATTAAGGTTTTGTAATTTGTTAAAAGGGATTACATAATTTTTACCCAACATTGTTATAAATGTCTGCAAGTAGAATTAGAATCCTTAAACAAAGCAGTCTTTAGTCAAACTTCAAAGTTTCAGAACCCCTGACAAGGACTCAAATGCCCTTGGGTGACCTTGTCCTACTTGTATTGGCCAATTTTTTTTGTTTTGAGACCTCTGTTATTGTGGCTCCTATTTGCTTCTGCTTGTTGCTTTCTATTCTAAGTGTTTTTTGTACTTATTTAATAGTTTGGCGTTCATCTTGGGTGCACTTTTGGTGTTTTGAAACTTGCATGAGTTTTACAACTTGGTGTCCTATTGTCAATACTTCAATGAGACGTAGTTAGAGACTCATGGAATTTCACGTTGTTGGTACACCCACCGTGGATTTTGATTTTTTCAACCCTTTCATGACAAGTGTTGTCAATACTCAACCAATTTTGGACTCTATTCCTAATGTTGCAATTCCCATGACCCTACCATCAACCACTATCATTGATATTGAAAACATGGTGGCTCATGTACCTGAAGAGAAATTGAAACAATTGGACAAAGCTTTAGGAAAAATTCAAGACTTTGTAAGCATGAAATATATCACCGGTACAGTGGTTCCTGTGATAGATAGCATGAGGAAAATGCTTGATGATTCTCAAGGATTAGAGTTAATGCGTAGTCTAGCCCACATCATAGACAATCATGTACCTACAATGGCTAGTTGTGCTCAAACTTTAGGATATACTCAAAGTCAAGGAGGAAGTCAACTTTATCTCCCTACAACTATGGCCTCTACTCCCACATATACAAATCCAACTATTACCACAATGATGCAACCAAGCAACAATATAGCTCCAACTTTGGGTATTTCCACTAGAAATCCTTATAGTTTTGTTAACTCAAACATCATATCTCCAAACCCATCGCCCTTCACAAATTTTCAATATAGTAGTCCACCTAATATGTATACACTTCCACTATATTCACCCCATTCCCAAAACATGAAAAGCAATGATTCCATCATAAACCAACTCCTACAAAATGTGGCATCCCTTCAACAACAAATATCAACATTGAACCAAAATCAAAATGGACAACCATCACAATATGTCAAAAGAAACTCATTTTCAATGGAGATATTGAAAGCATAAATGCCACAAAACATAGAGGTACCTCACTTTGATAAATACAATGGCAAAGGACACCCTCACAACCACATATCAACATACACAGCCTTATGTAGTGACTTTATTTTTGAAGATAAGCTCTTGGATAAAAATTTTCCTAGGTCACTGAAGGACTTAACCTTGGAGTGGTTTTGTTCATTACTGAATAACTCAATTCACTCATTTACTAAGCTTGTTGATGCTTTCATCAACCATTTCCAAGTGCAAATTGGTCCCAACATCAATATGAAACATAGAAAAATAGGGACATATAGAAATAAGGAGATGGTATCAAATATGGACCTGTCTTCTTATTTTCATTAGGAAATGAGATCCACACAAATAATTGAATTGCAACCATTAGGTGAGTCAACTTAATGATGAAATCTATCAATTTCCTTATGATTGAGGACTGGGGTATCGGCCTTAAAAACACTTTTAGGAGAAAAAATAAAAATAGCAAATCATCTCAATTATGCCCATTCAAACTTGAAACATAAATTTAAAGCATAATACAAATAAAAACAATAAAGTTCTAACAGATTTGGAATGGAAGGAGGGTGTGTACTTTTCACCAAAATGTAGTTTCAAGAGGCTAACTAGGACTCATTTTCCCATAGTCGAATGGGCCTTTGTACAGAGGTTTGACTCAGCTCTCGGTATCCTCTGGTGTCAATTTGTATCTTTTGTTTGATCCGTGTTTTTGTGTCAGAAAGTTGGAAATAAGGTTTGTAGGTGAGATTTCATGAATTGACAACAAATTTGATAACTTTTTGCAACTTTAACAACTTTTCCAATTTTGTTATTCAAGAGATCTTCAATCCTTCTTCAACCTAAGATCTGCAATACAAACACTAGAGGGAAAAAAATTGGTGCATGGGGGTTTGCCTTGGTCAAAACCTGTTTTGGTAATTATGTCGCCAAAAAATGTATATTGGACATTTTTATGCTCACTTGAGTCTTTCTAATGGGCTTTGGCTTGATTTTTCCTAGGCTTAATGTTGTAATGTGGCTTAAACATTCAAATTATGATGTCTTGTGAAGGTGTTGTGAAGTGTTGTAAAACATTTCTACACTTTTCTAGACTCTATTCATTACAATTCACCTAAAAATCACCTTTTTATCACTTATTAAGTCCTATTTTGAAGTGTTGTAAAGTCTTGTAACAAGATTTCATGCTTTTCTAGGCTTAATTTCACTAATTAAACCCTTTCTCATGTCTAAATGACCACTTAATACACTTTTCGACTGTTTTCAAGTGTGTTATTAAGGATATTCCCATTGGACAACTTTTAATGCCCCAAAATTCCTGACACCCACTTAACTTGCTTAAGTGGGACCAAGTCGTCCATAGGGGCGACTTAGTCCTTTTTGGCACAAAACTCAAAATTATTTTAAGTTTATAGCGGGATTTTGTCCTCTAATCCTTGAGGCTGGCCTGTGATGTGTTACTTTCGAGGAATTTTAGTAAAATCAAGTATAAATAAGGGTTTTTCACCTCATTTTACATCTCCCATCTCCTACAATCATCTATCTCCAAATCACATACAATCTCTTGCACTCATTAAGCATTCAAGCAAATCAAGCATTATCAAGTTAAGCTATTTGATTTCTTCATTGCATATCTTCATATTTGAGCATCAATGGTGTGGTAAGTTTATGGCATTTGCATGTTATCTATTTATCACTCTTTTTTCATCTTATTTCATTGGTTAGGGTTTGATTACCTAAGTGGGGTTTGAAAGGAAAACCCCTATTCTCTAACCCTCAACCATTTTTCCCTTTTTGCATGTGAATTTTGTATGCATATTTTTCAAGCAATAAGTGATTAAAAAGTGCATCAAGCCAATCAACTCAACATCACCTTCTTTCAAGCTTGGAGAGACTTTTTGCCCTATTTCCTACAGAATTAAGTATGGACACCTGTCAGAAAAGGAAGTGCAGACCTAAGACTACAAGATTTTGTCTCAAATTTCATAAAATATGCAGGTGGAATAAGTCACCACTAGGGGCGAATTAGTCCTGCTTCCGGGCCTGAAAACTCATTTTGACATTTCTGGATACCCATTTGACAGATTCCCGTTTTGACAAAGTTTCCTGAAACTAGGACTAACTCGCCCAGACTAGCCTAAGTGTCCTAGTCAACATTCTAGTCAAATTTCTCAGGATTCCAGAATCTTCTCACATCAAAATTTTGATTCCAAGTGCATCTCTTTCATTATGTTATGTTATTTCATCATTTAGTTACATTCTTAGGAATTTTTGCATATCACATTATGTTTTCCATCACTTTACATTTTCATAGTTTTGCATCATTAGATTACTTCAATTTCAGATCAGAGCATTAGGACATATTAATTAGGCATAATAAATCTCATTAACATTAGTCTTGAGTGTAAACCCTTTCATTTTGGTTCCCCATCCAATCCCCTTTCTCCTTTTCGGTGAAAAACCCTAGGAGAAGCAAAGCATTGTGAGGGGTCAAACCAAAATCATTGTTTAGAGTAATTAAACCTTGAATTGAAATAATGAAATATGAAAGGAATGATGAATGAAAAATGGTATGTTGCAACTCACCAAACCCTTGAATAAACCTTTGGAAGACTGAAATCTTGATCTTGATCTTGCATGAAATGGCTTCAATGCATGTGGATCTTGATGCTTCAATCTTGATTTGAATGCTTGAATTTGATCTTTGAAACCTACATCACAATGTTAGCTCCAAAAATGTGCATGATTGCAAAATAATTTGACATGATGCTTGAGATCTTGATAATTGGAAGCAATAATGAAATTTGTGAAGTTTGTAAAAAAATTGAAACAATTAAGCATATATTCTTTGAATGTTTTTTTGCTAAAGAGATTTGGCTGTAATTTTTTGTAGGATTAGAAGGATGGGGGAATTATAACTCCATAAACATATTAGAAATTGTATCAAGACAAATTGAAAGAATGACAAAGATAGATAATTTTTTCTGGGTAATCTTAACTAATGAAATTTTATGGTATATTTGGAAATCTAGAAATGAGAAGTATCAGGGAAAGAAGAGAATGCTTACTAAGTCTTACAACAAACTCACATATTATTATATCTCTATGTAGGTTAGTTGGATTCTTGGGACAACAGTCATCAATGACATTAGCCTAGTTAAGGTCAAATCGCTCGAGGATCATTAGCTTTTCAACTCTAAGGGCAACACACTCTTCAAGGAGAAATTGCAAAAATTCCAAAGCAATTATAACAATAGAAGGAATACAATACAACTATAGTTTTGTTATGATATAAATAGCATGGTTAAATCTCAAATTAGTATTTTATAATTTGTAAATCATCCTATATTTATAGTGAATAGTAGAAAACAACCTGCTTTAAATGTAAAAAAAGCAAAATAAGGCCTTTAATGGCCTAAAATAGTTGATGTAAATGTAAAGTCTTTTCATACTCTATATTTAATATTAAAAAATGGAATTATTAAGGCATAATTAAGTCCAATTTAATTGAGGGGACCCAAAAAAAGTGTGAAAATGTAAAGGAGTACATTTTTCTACACTACATTTAGCCCCCACTTTAGTGAGAGAATGACCTTGCATCAAACTCACACTAAAGTAGAAAATCAAGAGAGGTCTAATTGTAAAATTGTTGGAAATATAAGATGACAAAGGTAAAGGAGGATGATAAATCCCCCAAGATCTAAGATCTTGTGGAAAACCAACAAAGGCACAAGGAGACACATACCTTTGTTAAATATGCAACAATAATGACAAAATACTCAATTGAATACAATGTCAAAGACTTAAAGAAAGGAAAAAGAAAAAAGGGGTGGATCAAGCTGTGACTATTTGTATAACTTGATGTGGATCAAGCCTTAGATTTTTTTCCAAAAAATGTTTACAAGTGAAACTTGATGTCCACTATGCAAACAACATGCGCTCACACGGGCTAGTGAAATCTGTTGTCCACTAGGTGAGCCCCAGGAAGTGGCTAGATAACCATACCAAAGTTATACCTCCTGATAATTTTGATAAGGAACCACAAAATGATAAAGATTCTTATGCTAATGCTACACTAAATTCAACAATAAATGTCAAGATGTTAATTCAAAAATGAAATAATGCTAATGTCAATAAAATAATGCTAATGTAAAGGTCACACTTCCTAGGAGATGTATGTTATCATCACTAAGAAGGGAACATGTGAATAATGAATGGGGGGCCATATGCCCCCACTTAAAATTTCAGCATAATTGCTATGTCGGTATTTTAAGTAGAAAGAGAGGAAGAGGTGATCCTTGAAAAGAATGCACACCTCGGAGAACTAGTTATCCTTGCCCCCCAATTATAGAGACAAATACAACCACCAAGAACTATCATGTTGTTATCAAGAGAGATATAGTTTCACCTAATATTGTACCACCATGAATGGAAATGAGCAAGACACATAAAATACCAATGCCACATAGTGACGAGTAATGTGATAAGATGAAAATCAATATCAATTAGAAGAAATAGGTGCATCAACACAAGGAAGAGCACCACAATCCTTAAGATGTTGAATTTTATCACTCAAAGCCTTACATTCATTAGTATAATGACCATGAATTATATGATATGCACAAAATGAACTCTTTTTGTAAAACTTCTTTCATGTTTTTGGAGGAAGAGATATCAAGCGGGCTTTAAGAAGCCTCGACAAGATAGTCTCTTGATCGATAATAGGGGATATTTTTGTCTTAGCACAAGATGTTATAGACACAGTAGATGATAAGGAATTAGATGAGGATGAAGGTAAAGGTTGGAAACCTAGACCTTTCAAGTATGGTATAGACTTCACTTGATCTCTATCATTTTTCTCCATGTTTTCATTGTATCCATGTTTAGAAAGGAGTTTGTATTGAAGACCATAACATGCTTCCAACTCAAATGAAGAGATTTTATGCCTCTGAGAAGGTTTGGATTCTTCAAGAGTGCACAAATCCTTATTAACTTTTGAAAAGTTATGTATCTTCCTCTCATGAGGGATGGGTGTTGAAGAGCCCCATCACCACCATGGGGTGATGTTGTTGATGTGGAACCAAGTTAAGCAAATGAAACACAAGGTTGTTTTGGTTTAGATTGTGAGATTTTGTACTCTCTCATAAAGGAGGGTGTAAAATCTAATGAACCCCAGTCCTCCCTAAAACATGTGTCTGAAGATGAATCATTTGTATATGACTCTTTGGACTTTGAAGGTGATATTTTGGACTCTTCTTTGAAACAAGGTGTAAAATATGATGACCCCCAATCATCACATAAGAGTTTTATTGTAGATGAAATAAAATTAGGATTACCATCAACTTGTATGGGTTCTATCTTTGAGGTTGGAATCAAAGTATTCAGGGAGTTGGAAGTTTTATGATTCTGTTGAACTTGTGAATTATAGCTTTGTTCATTTGCTTCAACTATGTATATCTTGTTGTTGCATTCAAATTTCATTTCATGGTGAAGAGTAGATGGGAATCCTTTCATAGCATGAATCCATGGTCTCCCTAGGAGAAGGTTGTATGAAAGAGGTCCTGGCATGATATGGATAGGGGTAGGAAAAACTATAGGTCCAACCTCAATGGGAACTACAACAAATCCCTGTGATTAGCGCCCTTTTTTGCTTCCACCCACTGTTTTAATGTATTTTTCTCCATTTTTTTGAAAAATTTGGTGCTATTTATCGAGATGGGGCTATTTTTGGCATTTTTTATGCCAATCAGAACAAGTAGGCGCTAAATTAGGCACAAATTAGTGCCACATTTAGTGCCTAAATTAACGCCTAGAGTAGCACTCAAATTAGCACCTAAATTAGTGCCCAGGTTAGTGCCTACATTAGCACCCATATCAGTGCCTGATGTAATGCCTAATTTAGTGCCTACTTTAGAACCTGTTTTAGCACCTAATTTAGTGCCTAATTATTCTGATCTAGCAGGGATTAAGGGTGTTAGAACAAAAAATCCTTCCCCAATATTCATTGGCCTTCAATTGCTTGCCTACATTTCACTTGCATCAAATGATCTACTGCCTTTGATTTTTCATTGTATTTAACATGAAATGCAACAATTTGTGTGACAAGATCCATACTGTCACCAACATTCCCTTTGTATATACCCATTTATTCCTCCAGATAATCATAAACAAAGCAAAAATTGCCTTTACCACAATACTTTGTGCAGATTAAGGGTTGAGGGTTGAGGGATTAAGGGTTGAGGGTTGAAAATTGAGGGTTGAGGGCGGTTTAATGTATATATAGGGTAGAGGCTGGTAGAGGGTAGAGGGTGTAAGGGTTTAGGGTTTAAGGGTTGAGGTTTGAGGGTTTAATGTTGAGGGTAGAGGTTTGAGGGTATATGGTTCAAGGATTAGGGTTGAGTGTCCAATATCTAGGGTAGAGGGTATAGGGGTTGAGGGATTAGGGTTTGAGGGTTGAGGGTTGAGGTTTGAGGGTTGAGGGTGAGGGGTGAGGGTTGGGGGTGAGGGTTGAGGGTTGAGGGTGGGGATTAAGGGTTGAGGGATAAAGGGTTGAGGTTCCATTAATGTAGAGGGTATAGGGTATAGGGGTTGAGGGTTTAGGGTTTAAGGGGTTGAGGGTTGAGGGATTAAGGTTTGAGGGTTGAGAATTGAGGGTTGAGGGTTTAAGGGTTGAGGCAAGTTGAAGGGTTGAGGGTGAGGGTTGAGGGTATATGGTTGAAGGATTAGGGTTGAGGTTCCATTAATATAGAGGGTAGAGGGTATAGGGGTTGAGGGTTTAGAGTTTAAGGGGTTGAGGATTGAGGGATTAAGGGTTGAGGGTTGAGAATTGAGGGTTGAGGGTTTAATGTATACTAGGGTAGAGGGTAGAGGGTAGAAGGTTTAAGGGTTGAGGTGGGTTGAGGGTTTAAGGTTGAGGGTAGAGGGTGTTGGTATGTGGCGACTAATCATGCGTCGTCACCGAAAAAGGAAAAATCATCGAAAAAGAAAAAAACTGACTTTGTAAAACCCTAATTCTGGAAGCTTCTAAAAAGATTGATATAAGGGATTGGGATGGGAGTTACAGTATGTAGAAAAAGGAAATTATTTGTGATATTGTAATAAGTTTTTCACTGGATAATAAAATCATTGGATGGCTGCTGTTTTGTGGATATAGCTTGGATTGGGTGAACCACATTAAATTATTTGTGTTGTCTTGTTTCTGCTATAATTTTATGTGTTTTATTTCTCTGTTTTATTGATAAAATCTGCATTTAACTGTTAGATATTTGCTTCTAACCCTAACAGAGGGTTGAGGGTATATGGTTGAGGGATTAGGGTTGAGGTATTAGGGGTGTTAGAACAAAAAATCCTTCCCCAATATTAATTGGCCTTCAATTGCTTGCCTACATTTCACTTGCATCAAAAGATCCCTCAACCCTCAACCCTCAACCCTCAACCTTAAACCTTAAACCTTAAACCCTCAAACCCTATACCCTCTACCTTATACATTAGACCCTCAACCCTAATCCTTCAACCATATACCCTCAAACCTATACTCTAAACGCTCTACCCTCAACCCTTAACCATCAACCCTAAACCCTTAAACCCTAAGCCCTTAAACCTTCTACCCTCTATCCTAGTATACCCTCAACCCTATACCCTTCAACCCAATACCCTAAACCATCAACCCTATACAATCTTCAACACTAATCAATTGCCTATTAGCAAGTGTATCCACCAAGATGGAAAGAATGAAGAAACAAATCAAACTAAAAATAAATATCATTTATTTACACTAAGTGGTGTTAGATAAAATAAAAATCACATAATGTTATTTATATTACTAGCTCATACAAATGTGAGAGCCTTAGGAGATAAAATTTCCATAGCAATTCCCATATCCTAGAAGAGTATGTGTTGATGTCATTAATTGAAAATAGGAACAACATTATTTGACCAAAATATTCATAACATTATTTACATACATAATGATTAAAATTAATAAAACTTATCCTTTAATGAAATTTGATAACAAGTACCACTAATGTTTCATAATATTAAAGGTCTTGTTGGAGCCAAAAATCCACCTTGGTTATTTTGCATACTTTCGTTTTCACCCATCTTTCCACACTCACCATATGTCCCATCTCCATTTCATAATGGCTGACATTAATATAAACCACCAAATAAGGCCCTTGGTCATAACACTAAAGTGAATTCCCTATCTTAAGTGTTCCCATAGCAACACATGGCATGTTGCAAAGACAATGCTATATCGAAGAAAGTCTCACCATAGTCTCTTCAATGCAAGCAAAAAGGGCTACTATGGAATGTAGATGAGACTCCTAACTGTCTAAGAGACATATTCAAATGTCTTCTCGCTAGCCTAAAGAATGATATGTCTAAGAGACTTGGACATGTCGAGGAGAAAATCTAACATGTCTCATCAAAAAATTATATGGAGAATTCAACATTTAGGAAATAGAAAAAATCTCTCAAACATCAAGATATTATCATAAAATAAATGATAGGTTATTGGTAAAACAACACAAACAAATGGCAATGTCGAAAAGACATCAGCATATAGAGAAGAGAAGTAAGAGATTCTCTTCGACATTCAAGGAGAAAAATATCAACGAGACATAGAGACATCGAATAGACATTGGACAAGGTCTCATCAACATCCTAACAAGGATATGTCAAGGAGACATAGGAGTATTGATCAAATAGTATCAAAAGTCTCCTCAACATCCTAGCACAAGTGTAAACACATGTTATCGATGAGACTAAGAGACATCAGAGAGAGGTGACCGCAGGTCTCCTCGACATGACAAATTCACATAGAGATCATCAACAAGTAATACTGTTGAAGGAAGAGATAAGGATATGTCGAAGAGACATAGGCTTGTCGGTGAAAGATATCCACCAGTCTCATTGAAAAAAGAGGGACCATAAGGGAAGAAACTGAAATGTAAATATCAAAGAGACCCTGCAACATCGAAGAGAGAAATCTAAATGTCTCTTAGATTTTTCTCAAAAGATGGTCAAAGATATCGAAGAGAGATATAGACGTTGTGATTAAAGTCTCTTTGACAAAATATGAAATAATTATCGCCGAATTGATTTGACTGATGAAGTCATCGAAGAGACAACTGCTATTAATGTGCAAGTTGATAGGAATGGTGGTGCAAGCGCCATTTATGAACCATAGCTAGCTCAAGCATGCTGAATTTCGATAAATACAACCTCTAAGGAATCAAAATTCACTGTGAATTGTGGCTAAGTATCTAGAGGACAGAGTTGGACGAAGGCGAGCAGCTCAAAAATTTTGGAATTCATTCAAGTACATCTTGGCTCAGCTAGTAATTTTTTGAAGATAGCTCAAAGTATAGCATAGTTAGGGTTAAAATGGATAAAACCCCAGAGAAAACAAGAGAAAAGAGGGGAAAAAAAGAAAGTAGGCCACTTAATCAAGACTTAATAAACCAGTGTCCCAGGTCTGGGCCAAAAGCAAGAAGAATAACTCAATTAAACCCATCATGTGAGACCCTAGAGGACAAGCACAAGAATTTGGGAGATGTGTGGACTTCGCATGGGGGTTATGACTTGTTCATCTATCACTATAGGAAGAAGTACAAATATAGCCCAATTACAAACCTATAGAATTTGAACCTAGGAAAACTTGTGATGCCAAATGTTCTTGTGAACGTAGAACTAATTAAAGCATTGGCAAAGAATTATAATCCCAAAATGAGGGGAATTCACTTACACGATGGGTCACATTTTATGATTATAACATGAGATTATATTTGTATGGTTTTCTAATTGGACACCTCCCTAAAGATGAAATTGCGGATGAGAGACTTGTTGGAAGAGTATTTTCGTATGGATACAAGCTATAAGAGGTGGAAGCTACCTCTGCATAGGCCCAAAGGTCCAAAGAATCAACCTAGGAGATTTCCTAGTGATGAAAGTCCCCCATTCTCTATAGATTTATTTGAAGAATACTATCAATACACATACTATTCACCTGGCCAAGTACTGGTATTTGATGCCCCTGCTAACATGACTATAGCTCCCATGGTTCTGGTTGTAGACATTCAAAGCCAAGATTTCAGGCCCTATGACTATGCAGAGTATCTATTTGAGGCCATTAACAGTGCTCTTAATGCTATTAAGAATAGCAATGAAGCTATTTACTTCAAACACTATTCACTTCTTATGCATATGATATTGTATGAAGGACAAGTGATGGGAATATGGGGAGAATAATTGAGAATAAAATATCTGGATAGTGATGGTAATTCTAGACTAGTGCAAATGTGGACATCAGTCTGGAATAGTAGATGTGGGAGATCCCACTACCTATACTTTGAAGAACATTTTGTCAAACCCTTATACAAATTACTTTGCCACAAATGTGACTATAATCTATCCCCATAAGTATAGAGGTTCCTTCGACCAAAGGAGAAGGGTGATGATGGAAAAATAAATCACAATTGGGGAGATTGGTATGTGTTTACAGATTGTTCTGTCATTAGAGTATATGGATTTGAGGCAGCACCATATTTACTGCCTAAGACTGTGCTAGATAGGGTTGTATACCTGGAGATCATAAGACAATTGTCTTTCTTAGCCTTCATGCATTTGAAAATCTATGGAAGGAAAAATTTCATGCCTTCCACTCTTTGTTTTGGTGACTTCACTATTATTGCTGATACAGGGTATGACTTGGTTGGTAGTAAGTTGGATTATTATGGCTTGTCGGTAGGAAACAAGACAAAAAAAATTGACCTTGAGCATTTGATCTATGATGCCAAAATTTCTCAAAAACTGAAAGGATATGAGCATTAGTTCCATGTCAATGATGTCATTAAGAACTGAGGAAATTCAAGTGATAATGAGGATAAATGCATACAATAGAATTGTTATGGCCGAGGCTTGGAGAATGAATAATAACCCAACCTATGTGGAATATTTTCATGAAATTCAAGATCCTATGGAAAGAGTTGAGCAATTGCTTCTACATGAAGAAGAAATAATAAAGGATGTACCTCTAGTTGGATTTGAGAAGAGAAGAAATGTTGGCTCTAGAAGGAAAGCAGAAAATATAACACCACTGGACCATCTGTCACCATAGCCTACTCCAGAGGTAAGCTTCTCAGTTGACACCCCAATCATGGTTGAAGATGATACTGAAGGGGAAGAAGAGGTCACATAGATTAACACTCATATTATTCCCCAATATGCCATTGGAAAGGAGTGTGATTACCTTTGAAGCTTCCAATGATCTATCTGATGATTTGAGACATCGTGCCAGTCAGGAATTCATTGCAGATGATGCATTTGTCCAAAGTTTTGAATTTAAGGCTTTCATCTATGAGTATAAGGGAAAGGTGCTAATGGAAAGGCTAAAATACATTGACTTTGAAAAGGAAGCATATGCTTTGAAAGAGCTTCAACATGAAATTGATAGAGAGATGAAGAACATGACTTCTGAGAGAGGAAGAGCATTATTGCAAGAAACTCAGGTTATGCTCCTTCCAGGGTGGGATATCAATTCAACCATTGTGTTTGAAAACTTTCTAAAGAGAAAGAATAAAACCTTGCACTTGACAGGTGAAGCTGGTGATAAGATCTATACCGGATTGGGATACAATCCTGATAATACTACTTTCAAATATGGGCACTTTGCTCGCCAGGAAAAAAGCCTTCCCTTGTTGGTCATGATCAAATTTATGGGCATCTTTTGGTGCAAAGGGTAGGAGAGACAGATCCTATGGAAACTATTGACTTGAATGTAAATGTGACCAAGTTCACCAAGGCTCAAATTTAGAAAGTGATAAGGGATAACAAGGGATTGATAGAAGAGAATGAAATGCTAAAGTAGGAGTTGATCAACTACAGAGATAGACTCCCTTCTTCCTCGGGAATTTACTCTCCACTGGTTGAGCATGAAAGAAAGATGCTAGAAGAAATGTCAGAAACTACCTACTAGAAATGCAGACATGAGAAAGTTCAGAAGGAACAAGAGGAGTTAAAAGGAAAGCTCAAGACCGCCATCTTTGAAATGGCATCAAAGATAGTCTACATGAGATTTGAAGATATGCATAAGCATGTTGAATAAAGTCTGGCATATTCATGACAAAACATATACAACATTATTGGAAAACACTAGACTGAGTGACAAAATGAAGGAAGTGGAGTCTCACATCATAGCAAAAAAGGAAGATAACACTATTGTGCTACAAGAATATCAAGAGCTTATGAAAGCCCATAAAGATTTCCATACCATCTTGACACAAGAGTTAAGTGACTTTAGTCAGCCACTGAGTATGGCCTTGCCCAACTTCTTTGAGGAAACAAAATTAAAAGATCAAGATACATGGAAGGATGAGATATCCCACTATTTGCCAATTGTTCTTGATGCAATTAATGACAAAGATGAGGTACTTAAGAAAACAAATCAACAACTTGGAAGAATTTTTGAATTGGAGTATGCCATGAAAGATATTATAAATAATGTAGACACTCATGCCAAAATTGGGTACATTGAGCATTTGTCAAAGATTAACTCGTTCATTGCACAGGCCAAGTAAGAGAGGAGTAACAGGGACTAGAGTTTGATGATTTTGATACATGATCATGGTGCATGAGCCTTGAACAGGTCTTAGGTGATCATAGGCGCTTGCTAGAGATTAACGGACTGTAGTGCATCCACCAACAAACTCTCAATATTTTTATGTTTATGCTAATTATGTTTTAGTTATGAAGCGATGTGACTTTTTGTAAATGGGCCTGAAGCTTGTTACTTCCCATACAAATAGGGAAACTAGGGCCTAATTTTGAAATCATTGTTGCCCGATTTTCACCTGTAGGCTCAATCAGGGGAAAATTATGTTTTAAATTCAGTACGTGGATTAAATGTGGCTCCCATAAGGGTTGATCCCAGCGTGCAGGTGTTCGATTTTCATTGGGAAGGTCTTCATCTAATGCTATTTCACAAGGAAGTCTATTAGAAAGCATGCCTCGATCAGATTTGGCACAAAACTCCCCAGAGAATAAGGTTGCCAAGACATTTCAGTCACCATGAGTTTTTATATATCTCCCCGCTTGGGAGGTCTCACCGACCCTTGTTCACAAGGTTAGTGTCGGTGTAATATCTGTGCTTGGGGAGATGTCCTGCCGACTGATGGAGGTCTTAGCGAGGGTGTGTGCCTTTGCTATGATGTCTCCCCAACTTTTTGAGGTCTCGTTGACAGAGGGTGCTCTCACTATAATGTCTCGCCGACTCATGGTGGTCTCGCCAAAAGATTGGGGCTCGCTGTAACATCTCGCCGAAAGGCGGTAGTCTGGCCAAAATATTTTTGATTGACATAATGTCTTGGCTGACTGATGGAGGTCTCGGTGAAAGTTTGTGAGTTCAGTATGATGTCTTCCCGACTGGGGGGAGTCTCACCGAAATAGAATGGTCTCGGGGAAAGGAGTTAGCGTTAGTGTAACGTTTGGCCGACAGGGTGAGGTCTCGCCGAGAGATGAAGGATTCAGCATGATGTCTTGCCGACCCGATAAAGTCTCACCGAAGGATTGTGCCTTCGGTGTAGTGTTTTGAGTTCGGGGTGATGTCTCATCGACCAAGTGAAGTCTCACCGAAAGAAGTTGCACTCGGGGAAAGTCTGTGGCTTCGATGTGATGTCTTGCCGATGACCGGTGGTCTCGCCGAAGGTTTGTGGCTTTGGGGTAATGTTTTGCATTCAGGGTAATGTCTTTCCGACCGCTTGTGGCCTCGCCAAAAGGAGGTGCTTTCGGTATGACCTCTTGCTGAAAGCGACAGTCTTGCCGATGGTTTTGGATATTGGTATGACTCTTAAGGACTCGCTATGATGTCTGGCCGATAGCGATAATCTGGGCGACTAATTTTGGATGTCGATATAACTTTTGTAGCTTGGTATGACCTCTTTCCGACAGTTCTAAGCTATGTTGATTGCTATTGTGAAGTATAATCGCATCAGGGAGACATGGCTAGTGTCTCACCGACATGCGATTTTGTTTAAAGAACTTTTGACCGCCCGAAGAGCTTACGTGGTGTTTGTTCAACCAATCAAAGGAAGCTAAAGGAAAACTGTGGCAGTTTGACCAGTGTGAAGAAGATCAACAGACTGTATATGACATGGATCTACTCTGAGATCAAAGGTAATGGATCGGCTTAGTGAACAATGGTGTTCGGATCTAACATGAAAGTCAGATGCTGTCTCTCAAGGGGGTCAACTTGCAGAAGGATCTAAAATGATAGAAAAGTCGAAGGGGAAGGAGCTATGAGTCTCAGTAACAACTGTGATGTCTACTGGAAAAAGTAGATTGACATTAATGACCGTACTTCAGAACATTCAAACTAGCTCTTCAAAGAAGTCTCGAGGTCCGACACGAAGGCCAAAAGTTAATGCGATGGTTTCAAAAGATCTAAGGGCTACTCCTGAGGGTGATCCTTCACCGACATGGACACGGGGGATGCACATTGAATGCGATTAACTTTATTCCAAAAGATCTGAGGGCCGACCCTTCTGTAACTGACTCATTTTTTGTAAACCCTAGGGCAGAGGCCAAAACTTTTGAGTTTTTGTTGTATATATGGCATTTTTTGCCTCTTTATAGGGTGTTCAGATTATGCATTCTGGAGAGTTAGTGATTTTTCTCAAATCCTTTCTCAGCTGATGTATGCTTTGTAACTCATTTGGAATTTGGAATATAAAATATAGAGATTACCTTGGAAACCAGTGTTAGTGTTCATACTACTTTCATTTTTCTTTCAGATTATGTAAGTTTTGAACTGTGTTTTCCTAAATCTGCATTTGAACTTTAAAGTTGTGAAATTCATCTTTCCTTCTTAAAATGTATGTGCACATTAATCCTTTTCATGAATTATGCATAAGTTCACAAAATGATGTTGAGTAAATGAAATAAATATCATTAGTCTTCCAGGGGTATGTTCATCTATTTTATTTCATGATTCTTGTCAGTTCGATGTATCACCATAGGGATTAGTTCCTACCATTTATGTTTTTCTTTAGTAATCTTCTCCCTTTACCTTACAAAATCAGTAGTTTAGGTGATACTTCCAGCATAGGAAGTCGGCCTTCTCTGGAGGTTCTTTTCCAAATTTTTAGGTGACCCACAACCTAGAAAAGTTCCCATGTTTCTCTAAAATATCAAGTTTGGCAACTTGATAAGGGTGTAATTTCAGAAGATAATAATCATCACCATCAGATAATATTCGATTGGAATAGGCATTAGTAAGAAGATAGGTTGCATAATCCGCCCATCCATATCATATTAAAAGACTTCAGTTACAAATGCTTATATTTTGAAGTAATACAGTGTAGCAAACTACTTATAATTCATAATCCATTTTTAGTGTTCAATTACTGTGTCAATTTTCATTGTGTATCTATTACTTTGTTGTCTCCAAAGTAGTCTTTTCAAGTTATTTAAGTCTTCAAGATTTATCAAAACACATTTTTTGTTACTGTATGGATGCTTTGATTGGTTTTTGGTTGATGTGAATTAAAAATCCTTTCAAATAGTTTACTTAAATTAGTCCTTGTCCAAGGTTAAAATCCTTTTAAAGAGGTTATTTTATGACCATGCATATTTTTTTCTACATACTTCATCATAAAATTATTAGACCCATTATCACATATAGACCCACAAGAATGGTGAATGTGTCATGAATCCATAATGAAATTCCTAATTCATTGATTATTTTATGATGCAATTATGACATGTGGAATTAATATGCCATTTTTATCCAATGACCTCATCTTGGGATTTGGGTGTTTATTTTGTAACTAGGTTTTTGGGTGCCACTTTTTTTGGTGGTTTTAGATCATGGTTTTGTAATCTCTACTTATATTTATATGATGCTTGAGATTTAATTTTAAATAAATCAGTTTCTCGGTAATGATATGCTACTAGAATCACTCTAAATCTTTGGTTGGTGATGCTCCTATAAACAAATTTCCCTTCAAGTTTATTATAAATATGTTTATACTATTGAATAGTTAGTTGGGCTCTTTTGAGTGTTTAATCTCTATATAAATTTTGATAAAAAATAATAAAGGTATGAGTGGAAGGGTGTACCAAAACTCTGCTAGTGTAACTTTTGAGCTTATGAATGAAATAGAACATCTTATTATCAGAGATTCTTCATGACTATGTTATCATTATGTATTTTTCTTATGTTTTTCATACTTATCTCTTCTTATATTTGAATGAATATCAGTTATTGAGCCTCAATAATGTGCTTATGTGAATGAATATGCTGATACAATAAAGAATTTACTGTGGATGTTTTCAGTTACATGTTCAAAATTATGTTCAACATAAAAATGGAAACTATTTAAAAATAATAATGTTAAAAAAGTTGCTTATTTAAATAATTGTGAGTTATGTGCATTAATATTTTATTAAATTTTGTGTCTTCATGAACATATGTTGATACAAAATGAATGGAAGAAGCATCCAAGTAATCCTAATTTTTTCTACCAACAATTCATACCAAAGATTGAACAATTTAAGGATATTTGAATAGGTAATTGGTATCGACACAAATAATATTACTGAAGTATTTCAAAGTTTAGGCCATAAGAATCATCCTTTTTTAAACATGGATTGCAAATAATTTTGAAAATTTAGAAGTCTTGGTCATTAACATTATTGTCTGCTACAATGTCATCCAGTGTATCATTTTCAATGTTCATATGTTCTTTCAAGTATTTAATATTATAATCATCCTCATCTTGACTTGCATCATCTTCATCATCATTGAAATTTGACTGTAGACCATCTATATTGTTACCAAATGTATTTGGATCATCATTTTCTATACCATCCATATTGTTGTCTTCCATAACATCATCTAACTCTAGATTGTTGTCTTCTTGTGCCTGAACATAACCATCTTCAACATCATCATGGATGTCAATTTATTCGATGTTCTCTAATCCCCCTCTCTCATTTTGTTGGCCATCATTGTTTTGCTTAGTATCCACTAATGTTTCATCAAATACATGCCTTAATATTGGATCATAATGTATGACAATTATCCATTTTGGATCCAAAATATCTTCATAGAAAAATACTTGCACATGAACGACATACATATATTAGACGTATGTTATAACAATTTTATTGATTAATAAACACATGCTATATTCATAAGAAACTATGAATTAATCAATTAATGATCACTACCACTTCTTGTTTGAGTTAAAGAAATACTTTCTCAAGATGAATTGGTAGAACATAAGGCTCCTTATCCTCCGGTAGGAAGCATGAGGAATCTATAGAAAAAAATCCACTATGGGAATTGTGTCTTTGTGTCCTCTCAAATGCTTCATACCATCTACACTTAAAAATACAACATTTAAAAGAGCAGTAATCCAACTCAATAATTTCTTGTATTTTTCGAACATATTGTAGATTCCCTTTAACTATATTCTTATCTTTTGAGCTTGATCAACTAGATTTCTTGAATTCAACCATGATGCCACAATCGAAGGATCGTATCTTTACATCTACACTTTCTACACAATAATGTCAACCATATGCCCACATTGTTGGATATTTCCTTGCCCGTGAAAGACCATTTATTTAAGTGAAAACAAATATAATGATGAATATTAAAATAGTTAATAGTGTCAAAACCATAAGGAAACAACATTTTGTAAAATTCCAACTGTTCCTTTCTTTCACATCCTCTAGACATGTTGATTTCATCTTCTGTTATGTTTGAATCTATACCTACATCTTCTATTTGATTTTGAATTTGCTCAGTAACCCATTCTAGTGTGCAATCTTTGCCCCATTCCCCAAGCAGATCAGTGAGAAGTGGAGTATTCCTTGGGTTCAATCTCTTAAACTATCTCCTTACTTTTAACACTTCTCTCTTTTTATCATATATATCAATCCATTTGTTCATAAAGTCCATGCAGTACCTAATGAACTTGTCGAGTATAGCACTTTTTTCTACACCTATTACATGTCAACATGTTTATTTCAAACTCAAAATGTCATGTTGTTAATTTGACAAATAAATTACAGAGTAAATTAATGATTGCAATAAAAACAACCACACCGATCATGAATTTACTTACTAATTTTGACTTGAACACCAATAGATTGTGGTTTTTCTCTATAAATAATATCTGATGCTTGTTCTTCATCCTAGAAGCATGGACCATCTTCAAAATCCTTACCAAGGATTCACACAAGAAGAAAAATGTTTCATTCAATACATACCCTTCAGCCATGCAACCCTCTGGATGTGCCTTTTGTCGGACATATCTTTTTAGAGTTTTCATATGCCTCTTAAAGAAAAACATCCACCTCATTGATATGACACCTGCCAATTCAATGTCATTGACTAGGTCTATAAGTTAATGTACTTGTAGGTCCATGAAACTTATAGGGAGCTCCTTCTCAAATACACATACAATTTCTACAATTTCCTTCTTCCATTTTGGCACTTCACATTCGTGGATCTCCTTGGAGGTCACCCACCTAATATAAGAATAGTAAATTAGTATGAACCTTTAGTCAAAAATTAAAATGCAATATAATATCTCTATGTCTCTCACACATGAACATTTCATATAACCACTTCCTTGTAACTGCTGACAATTGACTTATGGCATTCCTTAAGTCAACTGTAAGATAGGAATCCCCCCTAATTTCCAATGGCATGATATGCTATCAAACACATTTATGAAAAGGTCATTAGTAATATTTTCTCACACAACAAAATATGAAAATATATTTAGTACTTAATCAATGTCACCAGTAAATGTTAAATGATGATATATAATACCTTCATAAAATTATGAAAATCATGTGTTTTAAATCCTGTGATATGTCCATCAATCGTAAAAGCTTTAGCCAATGATGACCCATAGCCAGTAGGTGTCCTTGTTGAATGGATGATATTTTTTAGTTGGTCTAGCTCTTTTTTTTCAAAATCCATGGAGCTTCTGCATATGTTTCATTTTCCATGTTTGGCCACAAATGATTTCTATCAATTTTGGTGCGCGAAAGAGCAATATCTCTCCTCGAAGACAAGGTGTCCTTCTCTTTGCCTGATATATGTCGAAATATAGAATCTGGGAAATTTTTGAAAATGTGCATAGGATCTAATAGGTGATATATTTACAAATCCTTCCAGTAAGGGAGCTCATAAAATATGGATTTCCTTTTCATTTCTTCTGGCATATTAACTACAACTTGTTCTAGTTCTTCAATTGAATCACCCCGATCAAAAAAATCCTCCCAAGCTTTCAATTCAGCACCTTCATACTTCTTAATCCAATCACCTGGACCCATAATCATGGGAGGGCCTCTATTTTCAACTTTTCCATCAAATTGATTCTTCAGGCGATTTCTAAACTTATGATCTAGTGGTAAAAAACCATGTTGTTTACATAAATAAATTTATGTAGATCTTTAGAATACCGCCCTTGAAATTGTTCTACACATATTGGACATGCAAATATCCCCTTTGTTTGAAGCCCTACAATTCAATAAGTAATGCTAATAACATCAAAAAATAGTATAAAACTAAGTATGAAAGTTGGGATGAAAATAGATTATGACTATAAATACATAAATATTTTATCTTACTAGAACAAACACCAAGTCTTTGGAAATCATGAATAGTCCAACATAGCACACCATACAACAGGAAGGACCTATTTGATGGAGGACATGATGTGTTATACATTCTTATGCCTTTCCATAGCAGTTGCATCTCATCAATAAAAGGCGCAAGATAAACATCCATGTTTTTAACTTGATGTTTTCCTGGAACAATGAGAGTCAGCATAAGGTGCTCCTTTCTAACACTCATCCATGGGAGAATATTGAATACTATCAATCTGACTATCCAAACACTATAATTTGAGCTTAGAAAAGAGAATGGGCACACTCCATCAATTGCAAGACCAAACCTGATACTACAGGGTTCATCTTTGAATTTTCTTGGCCATTTTTCCTCTATGTGTTTCATTGCTTTGGAGTCGGTCAGAATTCGCATGAATCCATCTTTACTCATGTTCTTTGCATGCCATTCCATCAATTGTGCAAGTGACTTGAAACGAAACATTCGTTGAAGTTTAGGTATAATTGGCATGTGACGTAAAACCTTCTTTGGAACTGTAGGACCTTGTACATCTGTACAATATCTCTTCTCTTTGCATATAGGGAATTCTACCTTGTTTTGATATTCATCTCTATATAAAATGCAATCATTTTTACATGAATGAATTTGCTTATATTCAATCCCCAACTCAACCAACAACAGAAGCGCCTCTCTGCAAGTTGATGGCAACACATTCTCTTTAGGGAATATTTTAGTTTTTAGTGCCCTATAAGATTGCCAAAGATTAAATCAATTGAATGCTTGAATTATGATGAACATTTTTGATATGCCAATCTATACTAGGACTATTTATATACAATATATGGTTTTAAAAGCCCCTTAAATAAATATAAACAAAGTTGATGAATGTTTACGAATTATGTACACCAATTGATAATGCAGAGTAAGAAATAGATTTCAACTCACCTAAGTAGGGTAGTGAATCCTTTTTCTGACCAATCAAATAATGACTTGATTTCTAATAATATTAATGTGCATGCCATTTTTGAGGTTCTACTTGCACCCGATTTGAACACGGGTGCCCTCGTTGCTTGCTTGATGGAGTCTTTCAGGTTGTTATCATCAACATTACGTTGGTGGTAATTACCCCTACTCTCATCATCATTGTCAACCATATAATCATTATTATCATCATTGTTTCCATCCCCAAAGAAACCTGTAAGCATTTCATTCAATTCTTCTTCATGCACTTCATTTTCACTATCATGATCATCATCATTAAGGCTAGGTGGTATGTCATCAGTGTATGCGAATCTCATCAGCTCTTCAAATTTCTCAGCTGGTAGTATTCTCTTCAATCTTGCTCTTTTCACCTTGGTATTTTTTAAATGATGGTTTGGATCATCCCGTCCAAATCATAATAACCCAGTTGGATCATGGGTATTAGTATGCGTTTCATCAACATCTTCTACCTATCAACAAACACAAGAATTATTTAATGTTTTCCAACAATTGGATAAATCATAAATGTATCAATTTCAAAGAAATATAATCAAATATGGCTTAAAAAATATAAATATAAATTGTATGAACATATATACATCAATTGAATAATGGAACATTATTTTATAGACTACCTTTTTTATACAATAATTTAAATAAAACACAATTTTGACAACATAGTTTATAAAACATTAGTCCTCACTCATTTATTATTCTTTGGTTTTCTACCCTTAAGAACATCCTTAGGGAAACCTTGTTCTTCCCTTTTCTTTCACACATGAGTGCATTTTAAGAAGGGGTAATCAATCAATAACTCATCCCCAATGGTAATGTCCATAATAGCCTCAACCATTATCAATCTATCAATTTATCTTTCCATATCTTCATCTTTATCATTTATAACCTCAACAAATTGAAAATTCGGTCTTACACTAAGGTCCCTTCCCTTACTACTATTTATAAATCCTACAATATTTTTGTGTGTGTATGCATCTCCATCTATATACATAAGATGACCTCTATTCATTTCTTTTTCACTTTCCAATTGGAGACAATGTGTATACATATTCAAATTTAGAGCATATGCTGACATGCTAGGCTTATATTCTGCTAGCCTTCTCCATTCACCATTGTAATATGATGGACCATAATATGGAATTAATCTCCTAGTGGTTTGTTTTGAATTGTTTATATGTTTAGATCCCACATGTACATTTTGGACAATAAAGAGGCCTAAATTCGCTCCATGAATATTGGAGGGTTGTATCATGTAGTTGTATCCCCAAAATTGAAACACCTCATACACTCTAGGTAGTTGTTGATCACCAGGCCAAGCGCAATATAGTTGATGATCAAATTTATCTTTGTAAATTGATCTCAAACTCAAGGGAAATTCATCATCTCCATCACATTCATTCTCATAGGGTATGTAGTCCACCTTCCCCCTGTCTTTAAGCAAATTATGCATCTTTAAACTGGTTCTTATTCTATTACTTGTTTTCATCAATTACTCATCTTCTGAGCTGGTATATTGGCACATATTTTTGTTAGATGTATCATCTGATAAATGATCAATGCGCTCTAGGCTAGAAGTCGATGATCTAGGAAACTTTAAACCAAGAACTTTATCCTGCAAGTATCAATTAAGAAAAAAATTAGTTATTTAAATAATATAAAACAATGTTTAAATGAAGTATACATGTTATTTATATCAAATTGGAATATTCCTTACCACAATTCCTATTGTATTTGATTCGATTGTAGGAGGCATACTACCGACTGGAAGCTCATCATATATGTAATGTCTTTGTACAATTGGTTGTTTGAATTGTTTCTTTCCATGACATACAGAACATCCACAAACAACAATTTTCTCAAAGTATTCATCCCATGTACTATAGTCCTAACCAACCTCTTGTTCAGTGCAATAATTTGTCATGTATGCAAGATCCATTGTCATATCCTCTTCCACCCACTGTCCTCTATGTGATTTAGCAGTTTTAGGTCCACGTCCACGTATATATCTTCTTCTTTTGCTAGTTGAATGCTTAGGCTCTGCTTTTTCTCCAATCTATGTCTAAAATAATCGACAACATGCATTAATTTATGTCAAGATTGGATAATACATTATAAATTTCAATAATACTGTGAAAAAAGATGGACGTATCACAAAATGCCATCAGATCATTTTTTCCTAAGTCAAAATTTGAGTACCCGATGTCCTGCTTCATTTGTTGTGTCCTCATTTGATATGACACAATCTGTTGCCATGGCCTCGTCTTGCCCCTATAATACACAACATAGTAAATAATGTTTAGTACAAAATTATATCATTTCAACGAATATGCTATCCAATACAAAACCTCACTTTAGTCATATATTTGACATATTGATATCATGTTTTGGCCATCCTAATTTTCAAACTTTTCCCTTGATCATAGAATCACATTTAATCACCATCCTGTGCATTTTCAACCAATAAGCTTGACCTCAGAGACCTCATGGAAAAAGAAATGACTTTATCTCCTCTATGTTGTAGCATTTGTGAATTCATAAACACCTTCATCCTTTGGTTGAGGTTGCTTTCTCTTCTTACCTCTATTGTATCTGTAGATTTCGTTGTCATATCTATTTCCACCCACTTTCCTCTCTATGATTTAGTAGATCTACGCCATCCACATCCTCTCTCAATGGCCTCCTCTGGATCCTGTAATACAAAGAAATGACAATAGTCACATAAAAATTGTGCACCAAGAGAATATTGTTGAAATTATCTTGTTAATACAGTCGCTTTTCATTAAGACACACTATGAAAAAGAAAATAGGACATTGCAACATTTTGCTCTTCACAAAAAATTTACACGCGAAATCTTGACAACTAGAGCTCAAATCTCTCTAGGAAGCATGCAATACACATAGGATGATGCAATTTCAATGTCACATGGTAATGATTTAGTTCTCATATATGGTTTTTCATAATTCCCCAATAAGCCCTATATCTAAGATGATAGTAATGAATTAGGGTTTGTCCTTTTATACAAATATGTAACATGCAATTTGAAATATTTCACACTTTAGATGACTCGTCTAGTTGTATAGGGTGAACATGGGCCCATTTAAATTTAAATTTAAAAGTTTAGGGGTCATTTCTGAGTTCACAAATCTAACCTCTATTAGTTTTGCACCCACAAAATTGACATGGGATAAGGAATAGATAAAATAGGGAACCATGATTGATCCCTTGGAACATATGAAGATGAAGTCAATTTAGGATCAATTTATTTATCAACTTCCAAGAAAAATACATCATTTTGCGCTGTTAGGCACTAAATTAGGTGCACTTTTGTGCCGCCTTTGGTACCCCAAATAGATCACATTTAGGGCTAAAAGTCGGTGTTAACTATGTCGACTATAGCGCCAACTACTAAATTAAAAACTTCCTGTGTCAAGGAAGAGATGACAGGAGAAAAATGTCGCACGAAGGAAGAGAGGAGAAAAAAGGGAAAAATGGTGTGAAGGAGGGCTACAAGCAAGTAGATCATAAATTCAATTTAGTTTGCGACACCATAGGTAAGGTTACAATTTGTTTTTTCGTTCCCAAATTTATTTATTTTTGGATTAAATGGAGAGGATTGTGAAGAAAGGGTTGTGAATATTGTTTTGTTTATAGGAAAATCATTCAAGTCTCATGTGGTTGCAAAGGAGGAGGGTAAAATTGTAGGCATTACATTATTTCCTCCGCATCCAAGAGCAGTGAAGGCATTTTTGAAACCCCAATGCCTTGGTTCGCAAGTTATCATTCCCATCCCGAGCTTTCAAATTCTGGTTCAATTTCTTGGACCTTCCTTCCATACCTTTCTTTGAAGACAACTTTCCCGCTTCCTAAAAAAGTAGTCGAGTGCTTTCAAGACAAGTTGTTAAACTGTATCTGCCCCACTGCAGCTAGGTCCTGTGGGAACAAAAGATGGTCGAGAAAATACGAGGAGATAGGGATTTTGAGATGATAGTTGAATAATAGATCATTTCCTCAAATTTGTGAGACCTTCAGGCTTAAATTAGCTATTACTAATTTTCACTTATTATTTTACAAAACAATGAGCTTGTAGTTTCGAATTGATTGTGCGCACACATTCATTTTATTTCTAATCAGTGGACGCGACTCAAGCATGGGACCTATCTGTATTAACTCTCAATAAAACCACACTCCGTACCCTTTTTATCCCCCAAAGATTACCATTCTATATAGGTGCACAAGCATTGATTTTTTTACAATACATTTGTTTCATTTTGCATATATTTATATCCTTTCAAATATGTTTTCCCTGAAAATTTGTTTTAATAGGGTTTGATCATTTGTTGGCCCTTTAGGGTTGTTACATTTTACCATTAAAGTATAGATTCCATCCCAAGGAAACAATTGATTCATAGGCATTTAAATCCAAAAAGAGAGTCATTCAAGGTAAAAATTTCATACCACAAATTGGACGAAAAATTTCATACTTGACAGTGTGTACTTCGTTTGCCTCCATAGATTGGATGGAAATAATTTTCCGTAGGTCGCCTCAAAATGTCAAGCAATAGAGGGAAGAGAGCAAAGGGAGAAGACTCTAGCCACAATGAGGTAATTCATTGTCAATTTATAGATTTGTAAATGTTTCCATTGTTTCTTTCATTGTTGTCAATTTAGGGACATGAGACTGACAAAGATAAAGAGGCATTGGCTTCCATATTGGGGGTAGAGGCAGTGAACAAATTGGATGTTGTGGACTTGACAATGCTTGCTAGATACATAGAAAAATGATCTAGTGAATCCCCTCAAACATTGAAACCAAATCAACCATGTCAAAGGGAATCAATTGATTCCCCAAGCAGCCCTGGATCGAGCAAAAGATCTAGGAGGAAATCAATAACAGTAAACTCTAGGAATGTGGAATAGGGATCAAAGACTTCCACTGTCCCAGCCACTCTTGGGACATACTTCTTCTACCATGCCATGTTTTGCATCTTGCATTGGTAGCTATGATACCAAGATAGAAAATGATGTGGTTTTAGGGGAAGCCCGAATGACAGATGTTGGAAAAATGTTTGTGAATAGGTTGAAGGAATCATGCCTTCAATGGTTCAAAGACCATCTACATTTTCCATTCTCAAAGATACCCATGCACCTGCAAAAAGCAGTTATCCATGACATGGAGATTGAATTTGGCACAGGTTGGTCTATGAAGAAGGTAAAGCTACGAATGTCTCAAAACTACAAGAGATTTCAGTGCAACCAAACAAAGAAGATAAACTCCCTCCCGAGCTAAGGCTCAAAAAAAGGCCAATTAATGTAAGTGTCAAAGTATGGAAAGAGCTTGTAAAAGCATATGAGAAGTCTAATGCACAGAGGAAGTCTAGTGAGGAGAGTATGTAGGTATTTGAATTTTCTCATAAGATTGTATCAAATTTATTAAACGATTTTTAAATTTGATTTGTGCATAGTTAAATTTATTAAACAATATTTGTTTAATTAATTAAAGTTCCCTTTTATCTCTTTTACACTTAAGCTAACATTAGGTGCATAATAATTGATTATTTTATTAATTATTAATGTGCAAGCCTAGGGTTTTCCTTTTTTGACCTATATGTGGTTGAAACTTTTCTTTTGTAATTATTCTTTTACACATTAGAAAATACAGAGCTCCACATCTTTGAGCATTTTACTATTTTCTGTGTTGCTTCTCTTTGCTTCTCCTTGTAATAGGTATTCTTAGCTTGTAGAGATCATTGGGCTCCTATGAAGTTGTATTTTCTCAACTCCAACATGGTATCAGAGCATCAGATCTGCAGCTACCTGTTCTTGTTTTGAGAATTTCGCATTGGAAGCATATATGAGGTTTCATAAGTTTTTTTTATGGATCTAGATAACTCCATTTTTTGGGTGCATTTTGGGCCCAAATTGACCTCATGGTTGGATTCAGAGCGGCCAAAAACCCATATTTTCATATATGGCATGACCAATTTGGCCACAGTTGATCTAGGAGGCAAAAAAAATTTAGCCTAGGGTCTGTACGGCCCCAGACACATTTTTTGAGGAGAAAATTTCAAAAAAAAATTTAAAAATGAAGTTTTTTTGACTTTTTTGGGAGCCTCCAGTTTAGAAGGTGGCCGCCACCCGGCGGCCACTAGCTGCCGCCAAGCCACCGGTGGCTCCTAGCCCGTCGGCTGCCGCCACCGTTGCTTCCAGCAATCCGAATGCCGCCGCCACCGCCGCTCCCAGTCTGCCGCTGCCGCCGCCGGAGAACCCCACCGCCGCCGCTCCCTCTAGCCCCCGTGGGCTTAGCCTCCTACCAGTGGTCCTGTGGAGGACCGAGTGCCCGGTGCTAAGCCCCGCCGACCTCCCAGCCCCCACGGGTGATCACATGGGAGACCACGAGCTTAACTGAAGCTCCAACCCCCTGGTCCGCCCAGGTGACCAAGGGCTATTTTTTTAGCTCCAGGGTGCTAAAAGGGGTATGATAGGGCATTTTAAGCTACTTTCACAAAATCAGACATATCTCGGGTGTTTTAGCTCAGATTTTCGAACCAAAAAAGGCGTTGGAAAGCTAATTCTGGCACTGATCTAATGGTGTAGGATTTTTTTTCAAAATTTTCTAGTTTGACTATATTTTTTTCCAGTCAAAGTGGGGTCTTTTTTCTACACCTTCGGGGCCATAGAAGGTGCAAACGGACTCTGTTTTTCAAAAACGAATAGGCATTGGAAAGCTCTCAGCATGCTCTATTCAGAAATGTGATTTTTTTCTCAAAATTTTCTTTAGGTACACAAGAATTTATTTTGAAGCTTTTTTGCTTATGCATTGCTTCCTCTTTCTTAGTTTGTACTAGGGTTTGGGTTTATCTCTTGTGGGGGGTGTTTTTTTCTAGCTTTCTATCATTTATATCAGAAAACCAGAACACAAAAACTCAAAAAAATCAAACCCTTAAGCAACTTTTATCTATTCTGAAAGATCACATAATAATAAAAAACACAAGCAGGTATAGGTGCAGGGTTTCATGGTAGACTCCTCAGTTGAGTTACTCACATCACACAACTATCACACCTGGAAGTCTCACATGACGAGGCTTCTTAGGTAACGAGGGTTGTGGTCTTGTTTAGATGAGGTTCAACCTCGGTTGCAGCGTCCTTTTGAGATTCTTCATCACAGGAACAAGATGGATGAAGCTATGGGTTTGCTATCCATGCACGTTTCAAACAATCTTTTGTTTTGCCTTGATGCTTTGCTCACTCCTCAGGCCATGTGGTTGAAGTTTGAGATAATTTTTGGGACCATTAATGAGTTTTGAGCATTACAGATTGAGGCAGAGCTGGTTGCTCTATTACCTGAATCATTTCCCACTATTGAGGACTTTTTGAACAAGTTCAAAACTATCTGCACTGTTTTATAGGATTGTGGCAAGGATAAGTTAGACACATAGTGCATTTACTTGATACTTTCGAAGCTTCATGGTCCATTTTAGATATTTTCTTCTTCCTTCTATTCCACCATGGATGGTCTAGGTGCTCGTTTTACCATGCCTAACTTTGATGTGTTTTGTGAGCGTTTGTCTCGTGAGCAGTAACACCTTTATTAGATAGATATGCTCTCAGGATCAAAGAACAAAGCATTGGTTGCTCAGTCATCTAAGGGGAAACTGAAGCAAAAACTGAAGCCCAAGAAAGATTCTAGAGGTAGTGAGCATTCCTCCAAACCAACTCCTAAGTCTGATTCCAAACCACCACCTAATCCGAAATAGGGGAACTCTTCGAAGTCTGGTGAGTCTTCCTCCAAGACTAAGAAGAAATCAGGAGACACTTGCAGTTTATGTGGCAAGGAAGTACATCTAGTTTCCAGGTGTTGGAAACAATTAGAGGCTTTAGAGGAAGCCATGCAGTAGCATCACATCTCCTCACCTCATTCATCTTCTCCTTCCATAGGGAAAGGCCATGCTCTCACTGCTCGAGCATCGACCTATGGGTCCACTTGGATATTAGATTATGGTGCTTCTCACCATATGACTCACACTCAACAGTTGATCACTTCTCTTTCCTCTTGTGGTACTTCACAGATTGCAGTGGGTGACTCTACACAACTTTCAGTCTTGGGTTTAGGTTCTGTCTCTTTGGATGGGGGTACTCTATAGGATGTTCTGGTTGTTCCTGACATCTTGATGAACCTCCTATCCATTTATCAGATTTTCCATTATGGCTCTGGTAAGACAGTTGAGTTCTCACCACATGATGTGGTTATTTGGGACCTCCATGACTCTAATTTGGTTGTGGCTACTAGGTATGTTGATACTGCATCTTGTCTTTACAAATTTGATGAATTTGAGCCTTCTGAGGGTACAAGTTCATCTCTTATAGCACATGCAGTTTCAGTGAGTAAGCTTTGGCATGAGCGTTTGGGCCATGTCAATTACAGATATCTTCAACAGATGAGTACACAGGCACTTGTTCTTGGTCTTCCACATATTTCCTGCACCAACGGTGTTTGTCATGGTTGTGTGCTTGGAAATCATCACAGGGATCCCTTTTCGAAGGGAAGAGCTACTCGCTCTTTGGCACCCTTGGAGTTGATTCATAGTGACCTCATGTCATTTCCCACTCCTTTTTCTAGGGCCAAGTATGTACTCACATTCATTGATGACTTCTCTAGAAGCACATGTGTGTACTTTCTTATGTACAAGTCTGATGTCTTTGATTCCTTTCAAATCTTTAAGACATTTGTAGAGAAGCAATCTAGCCTTTCTATTCGACAGATACGTACAAATAATAAGGGGGGAGTATGTGAATCAAGCTTTCAGAGATTTTTGCACTGAGCATGGTTTGCAGCATCAGTTTACTATTCCCTACACCCCTCAGCAGAATGGTGTCGTTGAGAGAAAGAATAAGACTCTATGGGAGATGGCGAATTGTATAATTCAGTCCAGGTCCATAGATCCATCCTTTTGGGTTGAGGTAGTTAATTGTGCCAACTATATTTAGAATTAGATGCCTCACAAGGTGATTCTACATATGACTCTTGAGGAGGCTTGGTCTCATGACAAGCCTGATGTTTCATCATTTCAAGTATTTGGTAGTGAGGCATGGGAATTTATTCCTGATGCTCAGAGGAGAGCAATGGAGCAGAAGAGTCGACCCCTCAATTTTTCTGGCTACTGTGAGGATGTTAAGGCATACAGGTTGTTTGATCCTAATTCCAGAGAGGTCCTGTTTCAATGAGATGTCTAGTTTGATGAGTGCCTTCCCATAGTGGATACCCTGTCTCTAGTGTCTACTTCACTACCTACTCCTCCCACTGTAGCTCTTCAGGATTATGTTGATAATGATTTTGATGAGGATGCTGATGATACCCCATCTCCACCTCCACTTGCTCCACCTTAGATGCCCAAATGGGCTCACTTTATTATTGAGGTAGTAGGATCTATGGTAGGTGATCCTTCAGACACTCGTCGCACCCGTTCTCATACTGCGGGTTCTCATCTTTTGCATCATGCTCTTTCAAAGGATCCTCAGAAGTTTTCAAAGGCGACAGGTCACCCTGAGTGGGATAGTGCTATGGAGGAGGAGTATTCTTCTTTGATGAGGAATAGTACTTGGGATCTCAGTCCTCTTCCTAAGGGTAGAAAGATGGTTCGATGCAGAAGGTTATATCGCACCAGGTATGTTGTTGATGGTTCTATTGATAAGTACAAAGCACATCTTGTTGCGAAGGGTTTCTCACAGGTTGAGGGTATTGATTACTCTGAGACATTTTCCCCTGTCGCCAAGATGAATTCTATTCACTTTGCACTATCACTTGCAACTTCTAGGGGATGGCCCATTTTCAGATGGATGTGAAGAGTGCATTCTTGCATGGTGACCTACAGGAGGATATCTATATGGAGTAGCCTTAGGGATTTGTGCAGGATGCTTCTTTGGTTTGCAGACTTCAGCGTTCATTATATGGTCTCAAACAAACCCCTCAGGCTTGGTATGAGAAGATGGACTCTTTTTTGCTCTCCACTGGTTTTAGACGCTGTCATTCTGATCCCACAGTCTATATTTAGAATCTTGAGGGTGAGATCCTGATTCTTTTGCTATATGTTGATGATCTCCTCATCACAGGTAGCTCATCCTCTATGATTTAGCAAGCTCAGCGAGCTTTGATGGAGCAGTTTGAGATGACAGATCTCGGTCTTCTGCACTATTTTCTTGGTCTTTAGGTGATTCAGTCTTTTGATGGGATCTCCATTTACCAGCAGAGGATGCTCTTGATATGCTTCAGCGCTTTGGCATGCTTGATTACAAGACTGTCCCCACACCTTTTCAGTTAGGGGTTGTTTTGACTACTACTTGCCCCACTCCTTCAGTAGATTCTACACTTTACAAGCAGTTGGTTGGCAGTTTGTTGTACCTAACTCACACTCGTCCTGATCTTTCCTTTGTGGTTGGCCTTTTCTCTCGATTCTCCCATGATCCTCATGAGAGTCATTGGCAAGCTGCCAAACATATTTTGAGGTACATTCAGGGCACAATTTCTTATGGAATTCACTACACATCAGGGGATCCTCACATTGTTGGCTACATTGACTCAGATTGGGCTGGTGATGTCAATGATCAGAAGTCTACTTATGGATTTGTTTTCTGTCTTGGCTCTGGTCCTATCACATGGTCTTGCAAGAAGCAGACTGCTCATGCATTATCATCTACAGAGGCTGAGTACCGAGTTGTTGTGCTCACTAGTCAGGAGATTTTATGGCTACGACAGTTGATGACTGAGTTTAGTTTTCCTCTTGATAGTCCCATTATTCTTTGGTGTGATAATCAAAGTGCTATACACATTTCTCGCAACCTGGTGGAGCATCAACGGATGAAGCACATTGAGCTTCATATGCATTTCATCAGACAATTGATTTAGGATGGTTCTCTCATCTTGGAGTATATTCCCACTGCCGAGCAGGTTGCAGACATCTTCACAAAGCCTTTTGCATCACCGCGCTATCTTCAGTTGCACTCTATGCTTGGGGTGAAGGAAGTTTTCCTTGGGGGATCTTTATGAGGCCTTCCTTCATGTTTCTTTCAGCATGTTCATCTATCTCTTTTTGGAGAGGAGTTTTTTTCCTACTGGGTTTTCTCCTTTTCTCCATTTCATAGAGATTTCCTTGTACTTGGGTACCTGATCTGGCCTTGTTGCCGAGACCCATTGTTTTTGCTTTCATTAGCTGCTTCTAGGTTTTAGCTTCTCCCTAAGTTTAGCTTAAGGGGGGGTGTTAGAGTAATTGGTTATTTACTTGATTAATTAAACAATATTTGTTTAATTAATTAAAGTTCCCTTTTATCTCTTTTACACTTAAGCTAACATTAGGTGCATAATAATTGATTATTTTATTAATTATTAATATGCAAGCCTAGGGTTTTCCTTTTTTGACCTATATGTGGTTAAAACTTTTCTTTTGTAATTATTTTTTTACACATTGGAAAATACAGAGCTCCACATCTTTGAGCATTTTATTGTATTTTGTGTTGCTTCTCTTTGCTTCTCCCTGTAACAGGTATTCTTAGCTTGCAGAGATCATTGGGCTCCTATGAAGTTGTATTTTCTCAGCTCCAATAGCCTCTAAGGCTAGGCTTGAAAAACTTTGTGCCACACATCACAATGGCCATAAAGGTTTACAGGCCTTGATCTGTACATTTGTAAGTATATTTAATATGTTAAATGATATTTTTCTTTATTTGCTAAGAAAAAGTAAATGATTGCATATTAATTAGTTTAACTAGTCCATGTGCCATGTTTTGACAAGAGGAGAAATATGGCTGACATCCAAAGAATTTTGAAAAGGAAAAGTTACAAAGCAAAAAGTGGGTTGATTTTGTAATCTGGATGGAGAACGAGGTATCAATAGTTGACTTTCAATAACTTAGTTGGATATTGTTGTGTTAATATGTCAATTTAAATTTCTTGTGTTGATTTTTTTATTGATGTGTAGGATGAGTTCTAAAGTGCTTCTCTGTTGGCCCTAGATCCCACTCAATTGTCTCATTATTTCATGTTGAGGAAAAAAATATTGTTTGCCTTAAAGGGCAGTGGGTGACATTCATGCCTTATTTTCATCGCATCTTTTAATTAATGACCATGGTCTTTTAATATCTCTTAAGTGTCCTCATTTAAGTTACGATTTGTATCATTTGAGTAACTTAGTCCCATGTTGATTTGATTTATCTTCTTTTCTCTCAAACATGGTATCTCAAGGAGTGCTTCCTTGAATTCATGTTGCCATTTTACTAAGTGATCCACATCCTTCCTCACGATGCTTCCGTTCTTTTAACATGTAAGAATGTTTTGATGCATCTTGGTAGGAATCCTATAGATCCAACACATCCTTGTAGTCCACATCACTTGGCGTAGCTAACCAACCACTTAATTTTTCCATCTAATTTAAAAAAAGTCAATAAATTCATGTCTTCCAAGTTAAAAAAACTCCATAAATAAAGAAATTAGTAGTAAAAAACTTGCAACCTGATCTGATCAACATAGAGAAGTGTGTAATACTAGACTTCTTAACATTCAAAAGATAAATGGAATGTCCTTAACACCTAATTGAGCTATCCAAAAAAGCTAACTAAAAACACAAATGTGCTCCCACACACAATGGCCTAATGGTTGGTTGTCATAGAAGTCAAACTAACGAAGTAACAACACTGATCAAGTTAACATATATGCATCATTTGCATAAATAACTAAACCATTTATATGCATGAATAAATAGTAGAAGGATGTAGATGAACTCAATTCATCTGAATTTATGCCTCTTGGCAGGCATTCCTCTTGAATCTCTAATATCAGGTGCCTGGGACTTCCTTGTAGCTTTTACCTTTTGTCACCACCTTTCCTCTTCACTGTCAAACTAGTCTCCTTTTTCCTTATCTGCATTTCTAGCTTCAACTTCTAATTCATCCCATGTTTTATCTTCCTCCTCTTCAGAATATTCTTCTTCTTCTTCTTCTTCTTCTTCTTCTTCGTCCTCATCTGACTCCACAAGAGATTCATCTCCTGAACCTTCATCATCTGATTTTGATTCCTCTTCTACATTAGAGGGTCGATATCCTTGATCTGACTCTTCTGAATTATCGGAACCAGAATCACTAGTTTCCATATTCAAAAATTCCCAACCACCATCTTCAATAAATTTATTTGGATCATCAGTAATAGTCTTCAAAATTGGCTACCAGTTCAAGTTCATTATGCTTTCATAATACTTTATATCCATGGAGTTTAGCCATTCCATGATGCCATCAAGCAAAGATTGAGGAATGACATCAATGCGAAGTACATCCCGCTTGAAGTCTTTGAAAACAATAGTGTGCCATAGAATAAAGTACCCTTTGCTTGACATGAGATTAATTCATGATAAATTAGACTTAATGAGGCCTTGAATTAGGTTTTGTGAGGAATTTTATGTATCCACACTAGGTCTTGGACCTTTGTAGATCAAATAACATGCTTTTAATGATGTCTTGTAAAGGTGTTGTAAAGTCTTGTAAAGGACTTTCATGCTTTTCTAGACTTAATGAGCCTATTTCTCCCTAATTCAACATTATGAAATGTGTTTAATTACATCATCACATCAATCTAGAAGGTTTTTGAATTAAACTTAATGATAAACTAGTGTTGTAATGTGTCTTGCACATTCACATTGATTTTTGTGTCTTCCTAGGCTGTGTGGACCTTATTTAAGTGTTGTAAAGTGTATTTAATCACACTTTTAGATTGAATTTTATGTCCCAATCCCTAATTGACCTTTACATCATCACTAATAGGCCCTTATTAAACCATATTGTGCATCCTGAGGCTTAAATTGATCAAATACCCAACAAAATTACAATTTAAACCTTATTTCCTTATCTCTTGGCTTCTTAGCTGTCAAATTGGCCCCTGTGAGACACATTTTCCATGTATGGCTAATCAGTCCCATCTAGGTGGGACCCATTCACCATGTGTGGCGAATCAGTCCCATTTGGCCCAATTTTGACCTTTGAGCAGGAAAAAAGTGAAATTTAAGTTTATTATTTCTTCATGTCGGCCTGTGATGAGGTATTAATGGGAAAATAAGGTGAAATGCCTATAAATATAAGTATTTTAACTCATTTTATGCATCTCTCATCTCTTATCATTATTCATTCACCAATCTTCCATCTCAAGTCAAGCAACTTAGGGTTTTATCATTTTAAGTCACCAAGATATCAATTTTCAGACCTTCAAGAGTAGATTCTTCATGTTTTGCTGAAAAATTTCAAGATAAAACATCATGGCAAGGTAATCAACTCCATAATTACATGTTTCTTTCCATTCTTTCATCATTTTGGTTTAATTACCTAAAAGGGGTTTGACCAAGGCAAACCCCCATGCCCTAACATTCAACATTTCTTCTTCTCTTCTTGTGTGTTTGTCGATTTAGGACTCTTGGAAGCTTGAAAATCATTAGAGATCAAGTTTAAAGGTTTCTAAAGTCTTCTCCTCATTCAACAAGTCAAAATATCAACAAAAACTCATTTTCAGACCCGTAAATCAAAGTTTCGGAAGCGAACACCTGTAGGAAGTCAAAGAGCAGATCGAAAGCTCTGAATTCCATTTTTGAAAATCTAGAAATTAAAAAGTGGAATCATTCTCCATGGGTAGTGAATGAGTCCCAATCTAGGGTCAATTTTGATTTTTTTGTATTTTTAAGTACCATTTGTTAGAAACAAGTTCCGGCTCAATTTTGCAGAATTGGGACTAATTCTCCCAGAATGGCGAATGAGTCCCACCAGGCTTGAAAACCAGCATCAAAATCATTTCAAATGTCATTTCCAACCTCCTTCAACATCTCAGGTGCACACTTTCATTTTGGTTCATTTCTGCATTACACAATGTGTTTTCAAACAAGTCACATTTCTTAGGTTTTGCATATTTAATCAATCAATCTTATCAATTAGCTGCATATAGATCATTTTATCTAGCCTTAATAACATCATACAATCCTTAATTTGAATGAACCACCTAGATTTTGGGTGTGGGATCTATCTCTTTTCATTAGGTGAAAGACCCTAATTGAACAAAAGAGACCTAGCATTCCTAGCCCCTAAAATCTACGATTCATTTTGGTGAACCTGCTTTTTAAACACTTTCTTATCTGATTTTGAGTCCGTCATCATAGATCTAGCTTGCATTAGGGTTTGCATGATTCATTTGCATGCTAGGTGTTACATTTTTCATTTATAAAACGTGCATTTAGGTTGCATTGTTTGCATCTAAATTCATTTAGATTTTCTGAAATTTTGCATTTTTCATTTAGGTATGTATCATAGCACTCAAAAAGCATCAAAATCAGTCAAATTTTTTTGAAAAAATATGAAAAAAAGTCCATACTGGGACTCATTCACCTCCCTAGGCGAATCAATCCCTTTTGACCCCTGAAACTGCCTTTTACAAAGCTGAAAACCCTATTTTTAGGCTTCTATTTGGTGCCATTTCATAGGTGTATCAATTGGCTGCATTTTTGTAACATGCATTTTATCACATCTAGCTTAAAATAGCTCATTTCATGTATATTTAATTTCACTTTTTGCATTCACAACATTTCATTTTTAGATTGTTGCATTGTGTAAACAGAAAATTAGCTTCCTTAAAAACTAAAAACTGCATTTCCTTTTAAGTAATTGCACTGTACTTTCTTTCCTTTTTCATCATAACATGTTTTCTTTCAAATGATGTGGCTTTGATTTCGTTAATAATGGATTGTATAAGTACAACATTCCCCCTTATGAATTTTGATTACCACAATGAGGACTTTAAGACACATGATCAAACCATTAATACAATTCTTAATCTTACATTACCCCTTGGCGAGAATGGTAGTGTTGACAATCATAACAATAATACTTGTTCTTCTCCTGATACCTCTCCTATTAGTGACGAAGGTATCTTGGTGCAAGAAGTTACAAGCCTTGAAGGTCTCGATTTTCCATCTCCTTATTCCCCTTTGTATGATGCTAGACAACAAGAACATGAGATCATAGACACATTCCTACAAGTCACCTTACCTAGTCTCCATGGTCATGACAATCAACCTTGCCCATCTCCTAATATTCCTCCTCGAGGTAAAGAGGATAGGTTGGTGTTAGAAGACATCCCTATTAAGACTTATGAAACCCTTGATCCTCCCTTCCCTAATGCTCCTCCCATTTGGGAAAACCTATTTGAAAATCATAATGGTCCTTCTCTTGATGCCTCTCCTACTTGTGATGAAGCTCCTTTACAAACCTAAAACTTGGATGCACATATTACAAGCTCTCCTAGTAGGGTAGATAATATGGAACAAGAGAATGAGACCTTAGAAAAAACCAATAATCAAATAGTATCTTCCCCTAATCTCACCATTATCGATTATCAAACACATCCAACCATTAATAACTCCCTTAGTTGCGATGAAGTTATTTTGAATGAACCAAACCTTAATTGTCATGAACATGTGGTCTGTTGTTCTCTTAAGAACTCTCCTTCTAGGGAGGATATTATGACTCAAGACAAAGATAACATTGACACTAATGATATTATGCCCTTTAAAGACAATCCAGACTCTCACTTGTTAAGGGATGTTAACATTATTCAACCTCAACTCATCCTTTATCCCCCTTCACATAAACCTTCACCTACACCCGAGTTTACTCTCTACCCACCTTCACACAAAAAACAACCTCAACATAAACCTAAATTCACCCTCTACCCACCTCAAACTAATTTTTCATAGCAACCAAGTTATAATGTTGTTGCTCATACATATAACACTCAAAATAATCTGCAACCACCGCAACCAACCCCACCCTCCTTACCTTTACCCAATCCTCCTAGTGCTCCTCGTTACCTCCCACACACAAAGGAGTATGATCTTGTTGAACAATTAAAGAATACTCCTGCAAATATTTCTCTTTGGTATTTACTTCTGAACTTACCAAATTACCACACTATTCTTCAAACCGCCTTACAACAAATTGCAGTTCCTCCTAGTACAACTCTGAATGATGTGGCATCTTTAGTCCATAAAATGAATCAAACTAACTTAGACATTACTTTCCATCAACACGAGCTCTTTCCTTTAGAGTTGCAAAAACAAAACAAGGCTTTCATGATCATCGCTCAATACAATCGGATAGGGATAAAACAAACCCTTATTGATAATGGTTCTGCCCTTAATGTATGTAGTGTGAATCTCCTTGATAGATTGCATGTTGACAAGTCACAAATACAACCTGATTATGTATTTGTTTGAGGATTTGATAATACAACAAAGAAACTGCTCAATGTAATCACTTTTCCTATTACAGTTGGGGTGGTTACCTTGCAAACTCCTATTCATTTCATGCCTTATGATATTTTGTATAAGCTTCTTTCAGGCAAACCATGGATTCATGAGATGAATGCAGTGCCTTCAAGCCTTCATCATATAATGAAATATGTCCATAACAATAAAATTTATCAAGTTGAAGCAAATTGTAAGCCTGAAAGTTGCTTGCAGCTAGAAAAAGGAACTACAAGTCCTCTGAAAACATTGATTCCAACATCCAATATAGACCCCCTTGAAATAGAACAAAATAATGAGGAATCAGTGTTCAAATTATTTGGTAACGATTGGGGATCGTTAGAATTCACACCATCATTTATGGGCGAATACATAATCACACAAAATAAAGATGAGAAACAAGAACACCCAACAATAATGTCAACACACAACTTGGATGACCTTTTGAATGCATTCGCCTCAACCACTTTAGAAAAAGATACAAACTACACAACAACCTTTGATGAACACAACAACGAACAACCACCTGATTCCAAAGCAATGAAAAATCTTTATGGAAAAGTTTATGACCTTATGAAACAACTTGGATATAGTGGAAAAGGATGTGGTGCTCAAGAACAAGGTATCCACAACCCTATAGAGCCTAACACACAACAAACAACTCACGGTCTTGGTTATTGTCTTTTCTCCTAGATCAACAAACCTTCACTCAACCTCAATAATCTTACACAAAATACTCCTAAATCAACCTTAACTATCATC
This sequence comes from Sequoia sempervirens, assembly GCA_007258455.2. NCBI lineage: Eukaryota > Viridiplantae > Streptophyta > Pinopsida > Cupressales > Cupressaceae > Sequoia > Sequoia sempervirens. The sequence continues at coordinate 177,552 of VDFB02321130.1, forward strand.
CATCCTGAACCCATCGACACTAGTGGTCTTGAACATCATCCTTTACCACACATGCAACAAACGCCTACACTTTTGCTTAATGTCAATTTCATCTCGCCAAATGCTCATGATTTGAATTCGTTAGATTTTATACCCTCCTATAATGGGGAGATTAAAATCTCGCAATCTAGAGAAACTTGTGTAAGTATGACATCCAATACTAAGAAAGATGTATCTTTGAAACAAACCACAAGACCACCTTCTACCATTGATCAAGAGGGTATCTTGTTGAGACTCCTCCAAGATCACTTGATCACCCTCCCTCCCAGAACTCAAAAGAAATGCTCTTACAAGACTTCATTATGCACCTATCATAGAATTCATGGTCATTCCACTAATTAATGTAAGGCTTTGAGTAGTAAAATCCAAAAAATTTATGAGTTTGGTATGCTTCCCTATATGAGGGCACCTAATTCCTCTAATTGGTATTGATTTTCACTCTAGCATGTATTTCATTAATCATTTCGGCTCACCTTTGTCCTCCACTAAGTGGGGGCAAGGGGTTTGATAGCCTTGGCCTCATATGTCACTTGTGGTTGCCTCCTTTGGCTAGTCGTTAACCTTTCATGAAAACATAAGAGTGAGCTTGGCATGTGGACGACATGACTTAAGTTGGCTTACATATGACATACTTCCCCTTTTCATGATGTAGCTTCTCGAAAACATATGACTTGGCATAGGGCTTTCCAAGTAATCTCTCATGTCCTCTTCTTTCTCTTCTACTTTAAAAAAAAAAATCTCACAATACTAGTGTTCGCAACCACTTTAAAGTGGGGGCATACATCGCCACTCACATTTCATTGTGTGATTTTATTTTTCTTGTGTTTTCCTCTCTTGGAAGCATTAGGTACAATGTTGCTCAGGATGAGACCTTGCACTTGTCCTCTCTTGGAAACAATATGAGATCATTTTCACTTTTCCTCTCTTGGAAACATTAGGCATGACGTTCCCTAAGATGAGACATTGCATGAACAAAAGAAAAATCCCTTCAAACATTCCTTACACTATTATGCATTAACAATGTCTATGAGTGTCAAGCATGTGAAGTTTTGCTTACCTCATAGAGCTCAAAAACCATTTTCCTTTGTGGCACCTTATTAAATTTATCAGAGGTATAAATTTGATATGGTTGAGTGGGAAGCCCATTTAGCGACACGACTTTCCCCAAAGCCACCTATGTGTTTGAGTGCATACCAACTACCGTATGTTTCTCACCTTTGGGATTTCTCACCCTGCGGACAATCAAAAGTTTCGTGGCCCCAGAGTGAGTATGTTGTGGAATTCTCACCCAGCGGACCACCAAGAGTTCCATCTCCCCAAAGTGAGAATGCATTTTCTTTCCAAAACAAACAAGCCTAGATCTAATCCACAACTAGTTGGACAAACTATTGAAGCTTGATACACCTTTTTCATCTTTCTCTTTCTTGCCATTGCATGATTTTGTACCTTGATGGTTTGAATTAGGATCTTCAATCTTGGGGGCTTGGCCATCTTCTTTGATCTTTTTCATTCTTTTTCATCTACACCTGTACACTCAGATCTCTCTTGAATGTCTACTTTAGTGTGAGTTTGAAGCAAGTTTATTCTCTCACTAAAGTGGGGGTTAAATGTGTTGTAGAAAAAAGTACCCTTTTCTTGACATGGGATTAATTCATGATAAATTGGACTTAATGAGGCCTTGATTTAGGTGTTGTGAGGAATTTTATGCATCCACACTAGGTCTTGGACCTTTGCAAATCAAATAACATGCTTTTAACGATGTCTTGTAAAGGTGTTGTAAAGGACTTTCACGCTTTTCTAGATTTAATGAACCTATTTCTCCCTAATTCAATATTATAAAATGTGTTTAATTACATCATCACATTAATCTAGAAGTTTTTTGAATTAAACTTAATGATAAACTAGTGTTGTAATGTGTCTTGCACATTCACATTGATTTTTGTGCCTCCCTAGGTTGTGTGGACCTCATTTTAGTGTTGTAAAGTGTATTTATTCACACTTTCACATTTAATTCTATGTACCAAGACATAATTGACCTTTACATAATCACTAATAGGCCCATATTAACCCATATTGTGCATCCTGAGGCTTAAATTGATCAAATACCCAACAAAGTTGTAATTTAAACCTTATTTCCTTATCTCTTGGCTTCTTAGCTATCAAATTGGCCCTTGTGGGACCCATTCGCCATGCATGGTGAATTAGTCCTATCCAGGTGGGACCCATTCACCATGCATAGTGAATTAGTCCCATCCAGGTGGGACCCATTTGCCATGTGTGGCGAATCAGTCCTATTTGGCCCAATTTTGACCTTTAAGTGGGAAAAAGGTGAAATTTAAGTTTATTATTTCTTCATGTCGGCCCGTGATGAGGTATTAATGGGAAAATAAGGTGAAATGCCTATAAATATAAGTATTTTAACTCATTTTACACATCTCTCATCTCTTATCATTATTCATCCACCAATCTTCCATCTCAAGTCAAGCAACTTAGGTTTTTATCATTTCAAGTCACCAAGATATCAATTTTTAGACCTTCAAGAGTAGATTCTTCATGTTTTGCTGCAAAATTTCAAGATAAAACATCCTGGAAAGTTAATCAACTCCATAATTTCATGTTTCTTTCCATTCTTTCATCATTTTGGTTTAATTACCTAAAAGGGGTTTGACCAAGGCAAACCCCCATGCCCTAACATTCAACATTTCTTCTTCTCTTCTTGTGTGTTTGCAGATTTAGGACCCTTGGAAGCTTGGAAATAATTGGAGATAAAGTTACAAGGTTTCTAGAGTCTTCTCCTGATTGAACAAGTCAAAATATGAAGAAAAAGTCATTTTCAGACCCGTAAATTAGAGTTTTAGAAGCGAAAACCTATAGGAAGTCAAAGAGCATATCGGAAGCTTCAGATTCCACTTTTGAAAATCTAGAAATTCAAAAGTGGACTCACTCACCATAGGTGGTGAATGAGTTCCACTCTAGGATCAATTTTGATTTTTTTGCATTTTTAAGTACCCTTTTGTCAAAAACAAGTTCCGGCTCAATTTTGCATAACTGGGATTGATTCACCCAGAATGGAAAATGAGTCCCATCAGTCCTAAAAACTAGCATCAATAGCATTTCAAATGTCATTTCCAACCTCCTTCAACACCTCAGGTGCACACTTTCAGTTTGGTTCATATCTGTTAAGTTTTGCATTCATTTCTGCATTACATAATGTGTTTTCAAACAAGTCACATTTCTTAGGTTTTGCATATTTAATCAATCAATCTTATCAATTAGCTGCATATAGATCATTTCATTTAGCCTTAATAACATCATAAAATCATTAATGTGAATGAACCACCTAGATTTTGGGTGTGGAATCTATCTCTTTTCATTAGGTGAAATACCCTAATTCAACAAAAGAGACCTAGCATTCCTAGCCCGTAAAATCTATGGTTCAAATAGCCATATCAAATGCCTTTTTCCCAAGTCCTACTCTCTCAAGGTTAACAATCTCAATCTCACTAATAGTGATTACTAAGAAAGGTTATTCCACCAACTCTACCAAACAGTTTACTGTAGGAACAATAAAAGTAGAGGCTTTGAAAGGAACTCCATGAAAACCAAGCTCTCTAAATGGTGTATCAAACTCCAGTTTAATATATTTTAGATGAGGCTGCTCCCATAGCTCTCTTACTCGCTTGGAAAATCCTTGAAACTCTGCATTGATTTTATTTTTCATGTCCCTCCCTTGTTGTTCTTCCTCAATTTCATCAGGATCATACATTGACCTTCTTTCCCCTCCTAAAGTTTGGACCACATACATTACCTCCACATAAAATTGGACATCCTTGGTCTTCTTGGTTCCCACAACATGATATGGTTATGCAAATGAAAATGAAGCAAATTAATTATCTCCTTCTTTGTTGGCTAGAAGAATGCATGCTTAATGTTTTGATACATGATATCAGCTCTCTTTTCTGCTCTCATGGTTGAATACCGAAATCCATTATGGCGGGCCTCCAGTCATCTTTCTTCCTCTTCCACCAAATGTTGGCCTGATCCAAAAGTCTTCTAGCCTAATTGGCTTTATTTTTGAAATTTGAAGTTTCTCTTGAGTCACCAGTGTAGTTCTCTTTGCCTTTTAAAACTCTTTCATTGCTATAGGCAATTGGCACATAATTGATTAACAATCTCAGTCTCACTAATAGTGATTACTATGAAAGGTAATTCCAACAACTCTACCAAATAGTTTACCATAGGAAAAATAAAAGCAGAGGATTTGAAAGGAACTCCATGAAAACAAATCTCTCTAAATGCTATATCAAACTCTAGTTCAAAATATTTTAGATGAGGCTGCTCCCATAGCTCTCTTACTCGCTTGACAAATCCTTGAAACTCTGCATTGATTTTATTTTTCCTGTCCCTCTCTTGTTGTTCTTCCTCAATTTCATCAGAATCATACATTGACCTTCTTTCCCCTCCTAAGGTTTGGATCACATCCATTACCTCCACATAAAACTGGACATCCTTGGTCTTCTTGGTTCCCACAACATGATATGGTTATGCAAATGAAAATGAAGAAAAGTAATCATCTCCTTCTCCGCTGGCTGAAAGAATGCATGCTTAATGTTTTGATATATGATATCAACTCTCTCTCCTACTCTCATGGTTGAATATCAAAATCCATTATGGTGGGCCTCCAGAGTTTGAGTCATCTTTCTTCCTCTTCCACCAAATGTTGGCCTGATCCAAAAGTCTACCAGCCTAATTGGATTTTTTTTTTAAAGTTGAAGTTTATCCTGAGTCACTAGTGTAGCTCTCTCTACCTTTTAAAACTCTTTCAATTGATTAACAATGCTATGCCCTTTGAATTGATTGCTATATCTCTAATCTCACTCTGAGTATTACTAAGAAATTGGTAATTCCACCAACTCTACCAAAAAGTTTACCGTAGGAACCAATAAAAGAAGAGGCTTTGTAAAGGAACTCCATGTGATTACTAACCAAGTTTACTCAATCTTTGAAATCCATGAAAACTCTCTAAATATATCAAACTCTAGTTCAAAATATTTTAGATGAGGTTGCTCCCATAGCTCTCTTACTCGCTTGACAAATCCTTGAAACTTTGCATTGATTTTATTTTTCTTGTCCCTCTCTTACTGTTCTTCCTCAATTTCATTAGGATCATACATTGACCTTCTTTCCCCTCCTAAATTTTGGACCACATCCATTACCTCCACATAAAACTAGACATCCTTGGTCTTCTTGGTTCCCATGCCATGATATGGTTATGCAAATGAAATTGAAGCAAAGTAATCATCTCCTTCTTCACTGGATGGAAGAATGCATGCTTAATGTTTTGATACATGATATCAACTCTCTCTTCTACTCTCATGGTTGAATACTGAAATCCATTATGGTGGGCCTCCAGAGTTCCAGTCATCTTTCTTCCTCTTCCACCAAATGTTGGCATGATCCACAAGTATGCCAACCTAATTGGCTTTATTTTTGAAAGCTGAAGTCTCTCTTGAGTCACCAGTGTAGCTCTCTCTACCTTTTCAGACTCTTTCATTGCTATAGATCATTTGTGGGATTTAATCATTTGTACCACATGGTTGATGTGCTTTGAATCCTTGGATCTAAAGGAATTTTCCTTAACATAAATACTGCTAGGAAATTTCAATGTTGGCATGTATTTGGAATTAAAGTTGGTACCTGGAACATTGAAAATTATCCTTAAATAAGAATTCCCTCCATCTTGTTGGCTTGTAACACTCTTGATAGTGGCTACATGAAATGGAACCATGATGCCATATATGGGTACCAGAACAACATCATTTTCATATCAACCTGAATCATGAGCTCTCTAGAAAAAGGGATGTCATCCACACTTTTTTTAGGAAACCATCTCAGTGGATGGCTTGGAAGAGCCATGTCCATCTCCTGTACCAATGCCCCTTGCAACCAATCTTCTTGCAATCTCCTCATTCTTTTTCCTTGCAAGTTCTGCTTGGTATTGTTGGCACTGCTCTTCTTTAGTCATCTCCTAATTATTAGATCATAAGGTTTCCTTGGAGATGCCTGATTCTCTTCCATTTACCTTAGCCTTGGGTTTCTATTTCACTTTCTCGTCTTCATCATTGTCATTAAATGAGTATGAAACATCAGTGTATACTTTGGAGCTAACCCCAATTGCATTTTCAAGCCCTTTATCCTTAACAACCACAGTGTTAGCAAGGAGCAATGAATAATTCTGTGTTTTGGGGTTACTAGTTTGCAACTGCAAATTCTGAAACCCAAGTGATACATTAAAATCCATTCTAGCCTTCACAATTTTTTCATTTCTTGAATTCAAACTTAAACCAGACTCTCAAAATTTGATCCCTATTCCTATTCCTGCAAACTTTGTAAAATGAGGCAAAAGTTCAGGGCCATCTCTTTGAACTACCTCCATAACTACCTTATATTAACATACATGAACATGATATGATTATATACATGAAAAGGTCACTTAAAAATAGTATAATCAAAGTACAAAATGTCCTGAAGAACTATTCTCTGTATGCTCAAGTATTTTTGCATGTCATAGCTTGCTTACAAACAGAAAACTAAACCATAAATGTTAACTCTCAAATACGGGGACATATAGACTAGTTAATTCTCAAAGAACCTTTGAAGCATATTACAATGCCAAAATGTCCTAGAAAAATATCCAATTCTGAAATATAGGAAAAGAATATATATAGACTAGTTAACTCTCAAAGGATCTTCGAGGCAAAAATAATAATATATAACACAAAATGAAGAGGGTTGGCACTTAAGGTTATGTAATAGAATTTGCAGCTGATAGTTAAATTGTGTAATAATTTTTTTTATGATCTTTACTAACGTTTATTAGAATTGTTGCATGTTTTACATCATTTGAATGACATATTAGCTATAACTTTTTTGAAATTTTATTATGGTATGTGCACTTTAATATGATGTAATATGATTATGGTTTCGTCTCATATTTTGTAATATTAGATATATAATAGAAAAATAAATTATTGCATGAAATAAATAATAAATTTTCATTTTAAATGTTTTTTTTGTAGAACATGGGTCTTCTAGAAAATCAAGATGATCCTCATCATGATATAGATCCAAAAATTATTGGTTCTTTTGGTACAAATCACATGGCAGAGGATGATGATGACGCAAATATGGAAGACACCGAGGCCGATGACAATGATGACGACGACGATGATGATCATGATGATGATGATCATGATGGTGATGATGATGATGATGAGGCAGTTGCTGGTAGTAGCCAGTGATAGTCATGATCATATATAGACTACATCATGGATCATTGCTGATATATTGTTATGATGCCTCTTTTCATGGTTACTATCATATGTATCATTTTCATGGCCTACAATACCATATTATTGAGTTGTATCATATTGGCATGTATCATTTTCACTTATATCATTTGGACATGTATCATCTTGACTTGTATCCATTTGAGTTACATAATTTATCATTTTTACTTATATCATTTGTACATGTATCATTTTGACTTATGTCGACTGTTGGACATGTATCATTTGACATGTTATTGATCTATTGGCATATTTGAATTTCACTTGTTTTAGTTATATATGATGATGATCTTATTAGTATTGACTTGTCAATTTATATATATTAAAAGTGGTCGATGATTTTTGGATGGATATTTATTACGTTTGATGATTTTAATTTACTGCTCAGGACGGATATTGTCAAATTCAATTAAATTATAGATATTTGACTCACTTGTTTTAATTATAGATGATGATCATGTTATAATAATTATCTTTTTATTTAATCATATGAGTTAAATAATTAAATTACTTACTCTATAATCATATGAGTTATTTAAGAGGCATGATATATTTAACTAATTAAATTGAAATAAAACATATTAAATTAATAAATGGAAGAAAAACAAGAAGCATTTTTAGAAGCAAAAAAGGAAGCAACAATGGAAGCCAAACTAGAAGCAAACCTAAAGCAATCTTGGAAACAAAACTTGGTGTTATTTAGGAAGCAAAAACAAAAGCAATTTGGGTAGCAAACAAAGAAGTAAGAATGGAAGCAATTTTAGAAGCAACAACAGATGAAATAATAGAAGCCATATTAGAAGCAACAAAAGACACAAAAATGGAAGCAAAGCTAGATGCAACAAGTGGCGTTATATCGGAAGCAAAATTGGAAGCAAAGATGGAAGCAAAAATGGAAGCAAAACTAGAAGCAAACCTGGAAGCAAAACGGGAAGCAAAACTAGAAGCAACACAAAAAGAAAAACAAGAAGCAAAATTGGAAGCCAAACTAGAAGCAACAAAGGACGTCATAATGGAAGCAAAACTGGAAGCAACAAATGATGCCATAATGGAAGCAAAACTTGGCGTCAATTAGGAAGCCAAAAAAGAAGCTATTTTCGACGTCATAGCAGAAGCAAAATAGGAAGCACGACTGGGAGAAAAACTAGAAGCAACAATGGGAGCATAAATGGAAGCAAAACTGGAAGCCAAATTGGGCGCTAATTTAGGCGCTATTTCTGACATTAAATTGGTCTTTCTTCTTGGTGCTAAAGGTGGTGCTATTGCTTGTGCCATTTTTCTGACACCAAATCCGGTGCTAAAGTCGACGCTAAATCCAGCAGGATATCCGACGCACATGCAATTTGGCACCGACTTTTGCACTGTGAGATGTGTCCAATTGATGAACTCAAATGTACTAAATTCCAACACTATTTTAGGTGCTAATTTCCCGTTGTGTTGTAGTGGGGTAATGTGATCATTCCTAATGGTTTCCTATTAACATTGTCAAAGCCATGAATATTAACATCATTAAGTTGAATAAGCTTCTTGTCCACACCAATTTTATCTAGGAGATCAATGCTACAAACATTAAGACCTTTATCTATGAGGGTGCACCTAACTGTAGTTTCATTAATGATCACCTTTATCATTAAGGCCTCATTTTTATTTTGGATCTCAAGCGAGGGTAATTCTTGTTAAGGGAATGTGATATCGAACTTTTTCACTTGCATATAATCAAAGGAGGTTGCTACATCATTCAATTTAATAGGAGATTGGATATCATTCTTCTGCAAAACTTCTTGGAGCATCTAATTGTATGTAGGTGATGTTTGAATCAAATCCCAAAGGGAGATGATTATCGGGGTATGATGAAGTTGCTCAACAAGATCATACTCTTGACCACTATGTTGAGGAATGTTATATGTGATCAATTTTGTGATAAGTTGGTTGTTGTGACACAGGTTTACTAGGGAGTTGCATTGTAAAATTCAAGATATATCCTAGAGTTACTTTATGAGGTCCTATGATGGGAGGTGACTTAGGAGGCTCACTAATTAAATGAGATCCAATTTGTGTGTTCATAACCTCAACTGAGTTACCTAGACAGCCTTCTAGTGAGGAGGGATCTAATGTAAAATTAACATCTTCATCTATGCCATCCATCTTACTGTTTGTGAGAGAAATGTTGCATTGAAAGAGGGATAAACAAAGTTCTCATGACGCTCAATAATTGGGTCTTCTAACACCAAGATACCTTCGTCACAAGTAGAAGAGGTATTGGGAGAAGAGTAACTACAATTGCTATGATTATCTATGATTACATCTTCTTGCGCCAAATATTTAGTGGATGATCTAGGTGAGATGAAGTCCTCGAGGGCTTCATCTAACATGTCAAAGTCATCACAACTAAAAATCTTGAATGATATGCTTTCTCCAAGGTTTATAATTTAGTTTATGGTTTTTATTTTGATGTTTTTAGGGTAGTTTTTGGTTTGCAATGATTGAAAAATGCAAATTAATATATCTAAACTATGAAATGATGTTGAAAATAAAGTGAATGTATACAAATTTGAAACTATCCACAAATAAATATGCAAATTTTTTCCCAATTTTCAATGCATAAACTAAATGGATGATTAGACCTAATGCATAAAACAAAAATTCTCGAAAATTGACAAACTAAAACAGTGGTTTACCAACGGATTTGGGAAGTGCAAAAAACCACAAAAATGCCCAGAAAATAAGTTTTGATAGGCCCTCAAGGACTCATTCACCCATGGGCGAATGGATCCTTGTACAAGGTTTTAAAAAAAATGAAAAATGCAATTTTTGGGTTGTTATTTGTGTTCTCTATTCCAGGTTTCAGACCGTGGTTTCTATAGTAGATTTTTCTATATTTTGATGTTTAAATGAAAGTGAAATGAATGATAAATGATGAACAATATGGCACTTTTTAAAAATGAAATTTTGACTCAATTTTTGAATATGAATGATTGAAAACACACTAATATGCAAGTATTATTCAAAATCAATGTAAAATGCATGCAAATTTTTGAAATTTTCATATTTTTAAGGATGAAAAATGGAAACCTAAAACCCTAAATAAGATGCAAACTAATGTAAGTTTAACAACCCTAAATGAGATGCAAAATAATGCAATGTAATGCAAAGTAATGCAAATCCTAGATCTAGGGTTGAAATAGACTCCAATTTTCAAAATTTTGTTGTACAAAGTTAGCTTCACCAAAATGAAACATAGAAAAATAGGGACATATAGAAATAAGGGGATGGTATCAAATATGGACCTATCTTCCTATTTTCATTAGGTTTAGTAATGGAAAAAGTAGCCTTTTTCCTTACTTGGTTTGATAATTGACTTTAAAAATGAATTAATGATGTCTTGGAGTGGTGTTGTAATGTGTTGTACACATTCACACTGTTATAGGACCTTTATTTGACTAAAACATGCCTTAATTGATCCTTTTCAAGGGTGTTGTAAAGTGTTATAACACACTTTCACACTTTTCTAGGATGTATTTGCTTACTTAAGCCTAATGGGCCCCTTTTCAATAAAATGTATTTAAATTTATACCTTGTTTAAGTGTTGTAGAGTGTTATAAGGAACTTTCACACTTATCTAGGTAGCCTTAATTAATTGTTGGTAATTGGAGTAATTAACCCCCTTTAATTCAAATTGAATCCATAATTTTGACACCTCCCGAAGATCTACCCCGACACTTATAATTTAATTAACAAAGTGTTTCATTGGGAAAAGTTTGGTCCTGGTAAGTTGAGCCAGGACCCATTCACATTGATGGTGAATGGATCCTCCCTTAACAGGACCCCCCTTTTTTAGTTGATCTGGAATGGGTTTTTAGCCCTCTTTCAATCCCCCAGGGTTAGATCCTGGTAAACTTAGCCAGGACCCATTTTCCCAAGATGGAAAATGGGTCCTACCTTAATGAGACCCCCCTTTTTGAATTTCATTTTGGTAGGATTTTAATAATGTTTCTTTCTAGATCTAGTGTCGACCTTAATTTTTTGAATTTTGGGGTTAATCTCCTAATTTAGTATGAATAAGGGGTTAATTCACCTAGTTTCATCCTAGACTTTCAAGCATTCAAGCATTCAAGCATTCAAGTGATCAAGCATTATAGAGCATTACAAGAGCATTCATAAGGCATTTCAAGGAAAATTTCAAGAGTTTATTGCAACAATTCAAGATCACATCATCATTTCAAGGGTTTAATGCATGCATTCATGTTGTTGAGCTAAAGAGATGGATGTAGCACTTAATATCTATTACAAGCATTATTTCAAGTCATATTAAAGGATCCAAGATCTACATTCTTCATGGCCACTACATGTTAGTATAAAGATTTGTTTCACAAGACAACATCCAAGGTGACATCATTTACATTGCTTCATGTATCAAGCTTCATTCCTTTATTTCATAATTTGGTTTGATTACCTACAAGGGGTTTGATTGAGGCAAACCCCCATTCACTAAAAAGCAACAAGTGTTTTTTCCCTTGAGTTTGTGATTGCATATTTACAGGTTGAAGCTCAAGTGGAGCAAGATTATCAAATTTGTAAAGTTGTGAAAGTTGCTAAAGTTGTCATTCAAAGTGCAAGATCACAGAAAGAGCTCTATTTAATTGCATACAAACTTCCAGAAGTTGATAATAGGGAATTTAAGAGTGCATAAATCAAGGAACATTACCCTGAAATTAGTTTTTTGAAACCCTAAAAGGGCCCATTTTCCATTGAAGGCGAATGAGTCCTCTATAGCTCAAAAATAATAACTTTCTAGCCAGGTACACAACCTTTTATGCTCTAAAAACACCCCCCATAGTTGCTATAACAATTAGGTTAAATTTTTGATTGTTATTGGCATCTTATTTTTCATAATTTGAGGTGTTTAGGGTCTTATAATAATTTTTGGTAGATCCTTGTGTTCATGCATTTGGGTCTACCCCATTTTTCCCTTATACATTATTTGGTGAACCCGACTCATTCAACATTGCAATTTTATGATTTTTAGAGTCTTTCATTGCATCTTAAGTTAGATCTTGCATTCATTTGCATTTAGATATTATATTGAATTAAAATCTCATCTAGGGTTTCTTGTTTTGCATTGAAATATTGCATATCATGTAGGGTCTATATTTGCATTGTTTTGCACTTCTTAAATCTGAAAAATTACAAAAAAAAATCATTGATTTTGCATCTCATTTAGATATCATACAATTGCATTTGAAAATCAAAACAAAATTTTCTTTCAAATTAGGTCTTCCATTTCATCTTTTCATTGCATTTTTACATTAAATTTCTGGAAAATCTGAAGCTGAAGCTCATTGTATCATACCTAGAATTGAAAGATATAATTGAGAACTTACAAATTGTTAAAAATAATTTAAAAAATACCCAACCAGGACCCATTTGCCTTTACTAGCGAATAAGTCCCTGATCAAGTCTGATATGATCCTTCTAGAAACTAAAAAAAGCATCAAAATTCACTTTGAAATCCACTGAAAAATCTCAGAAACACCTAACCAGGACCCATTCACCCTTACTGGCAAATGAGTCCCTGTTAGCTACTGCTCTGCATCTTCAAAACATTAAAATATCAGTTTTTAGCTTCTGTTTGGTGCTATTATCTTTCAGTTTCAGTTTCCTAATTTGTTGTTTCATCAATTTCATTGCATTTAGCTTAAATTGCTTCATTTTAGTGCATTGTTAAATGTTCAAAATTCCATCAAAAAATTTAATTTTCAGCTTATTGCATTGTGTAATCAGTAAATTTCATTGCTTAGACTCTAAAAATTGTATTTCATTCTAGGCTATTACATTGTCCCTTTCTAGGGTTTGCACACCAGGGTTATAAAACTTGCATTAGCTTTATAACTTGGAGTCCTATTCGCATTACTATAATAAGACGTAGTTTGAGGCTCATGGCATCCCGCGATATCTCACTCGTCGTGGATCTTGGGTTTCCTAACTCTCTTTATGATATTGTTGAGAATCAACCCTCCATGGATCATAGTTTGAATACTTCATTTCCCATGATTTCACCTCCTATAATCAATGTGCATGATGTTATTTACAAGCTAGATGAACAACTAGAAAACTTACAAGTTCATATCCTTATTGAATGCATTGACATTAGCTTGGTTCCTATCATACAAAATCTAAGGAAAGTGCTTAAAACTTGAAACAAAACTCAAATCATTTATAGCCTTAGTTGCTTCCTTTAGGAGTACTTGAACAAACAAGACAATAGCAACATACATGCCACAAGCAATCCTCCTCTTGAAACTAAGAACAATTTAAACATGGATCATGCTCATATGCAATTACCTCCCACGGAGAATGTGATAGCATTTATCAAAGCTAAACCTCGTAAGGGATTGACTAGACAACCTCTTGACATTGCTTTCTCACAAAATGACATGCCTAAACATGCACCTAATGGTCCGCTTTACATAGCTGGCTGAATCAATAATAAGCCCACTGTTGGGATATTGATTGATCTCATCTATGGAGAGAATGTGATCACAAAAGAATTCTTATATGTGCACAAGCTATCAATAAATATATGATAACCCGAAAGCATGGATCAAGACACATAACGGATTTGTTTGCCCTACGATAGGCTCGATAAATCTCCCTTTAAAAGTGCGACAAAAAATAATAACAGTCTCATTCTCCATCATCCCACAATCAGACCAATTTCATGTGAAGCTAGGCCACCCATGGATTCACTCCATGAATGTCGTCCCTTCAGTTGTGCATAAATGTCTAATTTCAATTTGGTAATGACATCTTCACTGTGCATCATAGTGGATTTCATCTGGCCTCAACAAAAGGGAATTTTTCACTAGATTACTTTTGGCCCGAGTCTATGGAACCTATCAAGCCTCATGAAGATTTCTTTTTCAAATCATATCAAAAATTTAAGGCAAAGAAAATAGTATAACTATCCCTTCGCAACATGCCTCAACCTGTGACCGAACCAACCATCCTTGATGAAACAATGATTGAACCAAAAAACACTTCCAACCACACAAGAATGATCTTTAGAACAACCTCCTGTAATTTCCCACAAGAGACCACAAGATAGTAGAAACAATACCGTTGTCCCTCCTAGAGTTAAAAAAGTTTACGAAGTCAAAGAGAAAGCAGTCGAGTAACCTCCTATTGTTTCTTCTAGTCCTCCCAAGGAAGAGAAGGAACCTAAAATTGACAAACCAACTCTTACACAAGAAAAAATTGACAATAAATTGAAATGAAATTGAAGTGTTAGAGAGCGTAGATAGACATCGTGCCATTGCTCATAGATTGAAAACTCAAGAAAATAAATATAACATAGAAAACCAAAATCCAAACCTACTTGAAGCAATACATGCTGCAACGTAAACAAGAACATTGCATGGACATTGTTATTCGACCTCCTGCTGTGATTAACTTAGATGATGACATTGAAATTGAAAAGATTGATGAACAAGTGCATGATGAGTTGAATGCATTGTTTTCTTCTTCTATGAGCTTAGATGACAAATCCCTAAAAAGAGTGTTGGAATTGGTGCATGTCCTAGTTTGGCACTTGATGTTGTCCCTTTGGATATTTTCCCACCTTCCATTTATACCAACTGAGATCGGGAGGTAGACGACCTGCTTAAGGTTGACTCGCTTGTGCCTTACTAGTCTTTTGCTTTTTCATTTTTCTTTATGTGATTGCATGTGTAATGTGATCCCCTGTGACATTTTGTTTGATGTTCCTCTCTCTTTTGTGCATTCTTCTATATGTACCTTCATTCTTCTCTATGTCGTAATCATTTTTCACTTGTCTTGTGTTTTCCTTTTGGGGATGATGCAAGGCGTCAAGACATTTATGTCTCTTCCATGTTGACCCAAAAGCTTTGTCTTTATCTTTTTCATTTGTCTTTTTTTTTCCTTTTGGGGATGATGCAAGGCATCAAGACATTCATGTTTCTTCCATGTTGACCTGAAAGGTTTTTCTTTGTTTTCGCTCTCTTTGTGTCATTCTTCCAATTCTGTGAGTATTTTGGGAATTATGACAGTTCCATGCTCTATGACAACATTGTAGCATAGACATACTGACCCCAAATCCATAGATTCCTTATGTATTTATGGGGGAAACCCTTCCTTCCTATTTCATGATGCAGCTTATTTCAGAAACATATGACTTCGCATAGGGTTTTCCGAGGAAATCTCTCATGTCTTAGGCTAAAAACATTGGCTACTTTAAATAAATTTCTCATAGTAATGGTGTAGCAACCACTTAAAGTGGGGGCATACATCGATGACATCTTTTGGAAAATTTCATGGAGTGATTTACCTGTTTTCTTGTGATGTGTCCTCTTCTTGTGGTATCATTGGGTTTAATGTCATCCAAGAGTGTATGATCTACTATCATGGCATGATGTGAACAAGGCATCCCATGGGCGAAAATCTGACACTTTTGATTTGTCCTCTCTTGGAGACATTAGGCACAATGCTCCCTAAGAGGAAGCCCGTTACATGAACAAAGAAAAATCCCCTTAAACAAATTTTTTACTTGACAAAATTATTTACAAAAGAATTTACATTGTGGTGCCTTATTAAAGTTATCAGGAGGATAACTTTGGTATGGTTAGTATGATGGGAAGCCGATACACTGACATGACTTTCTCATTATACGATGGGAAGCCGACACACTAGCATGACTTTCTCCCTAGACCACTTCTTTGGGACAACTCACCTAGTGGATAAATTGAGGTTCTACTACCCCAGAGTGAGTATACACGTATTTTAGGACAACTCACCTAGTGGACAAATTGAGGTTCCACTACCCCAGAGTGATCAACATATGTTATGGACAAACAACCCCATTCCACATTGCGTTGAAACGGTTGTGCTTGATCCTTTGTTTTTGTTTATTTTTCTTGGCCTTGGACAGGGTATGATTATGTATCTTTGTTATTGTTGCATACTTAAGTGTCTTGGATGTTCTCACTAAAGTGGGGGAAAATGTAGTAACGGAAAAAGTAGCCTTTTTCCTTACTTGGTTTGATAATTGACATTAAAACTAAATTAATGATGTCTTGGAGTGGTGTTGTAATGTGTTGTACACATTCACACTATTATAGGACCTTTATTTGACTAAAAGATGCCTTAATTGATCCTTTGCAAGGGTGTTGTAAAGTGTTGTAACATGCTTTCACACTTTTCTATTATGTATTTGCTTAATTAAGCCTAATTGGCCCCTTTTCAATAAAACATATTTAAATATATACCTTGTTTAAGCATTGTACAGTGTTATAAGGAAATTTCACACTTATCTAGGTAGCCTTAATTAATTGTGGGTAATTGCAGTAATTAACCCCCTTTAATTCAAATTTAAGCCTTAATTTTGACACCTCCCGAAGATCTATCCCGACACTTATAATTTAATTAAAAAAAATTCATTAGGAAAAGTTTGGTCTTGGTAAGTTGAGCCAGGACCCATTCACCCTTGATGGCGGATGGGTCCTCCCTTAATAGGACCCCCCTTTTTCAGTTCATCGGGAATGGTTTTTAGCCCTCTTTCAATCCCTCAGGGTTAGGTTTTGGTAAACTTATCCATGACCCATTCGCCCAAGATGGTGAATGGGTCCTCCCTTAATGAGATCCCCCTTTTTGAATTTCATTCTTGAGGGAATTTAATAATGTTTCTTTCCAGATCTGGTCTCGACCTTAATACTTTGAATTTAAGGGTTAATCTCCTAATTTAGTATAAATATGGGGTTAATTCACCTAGTTTCATCTTAGACTTTCAAGAATTCAAGTATTCAAGTGATCAAGCATTATAGAGCATTACAAGAGCATTCATAAGGAATTTCAAGGTAGATTTCAAGAGTTTATTGCAGCAATTCAAGATCACATCATCATGTCAAGGGTTTAATGCATGCATTCATGTTGTTGAGCTAAAGAGGTGGATGTATCATTAAAGATATATTACATGTATTGTTTCAAATCATATTCAAGGATCCAAGATCTACATTCTTCATGGCCACTACATATTAGTATGCATATTTGTTTCACAAGACAACATCCAAGGTGACATCATTTACATTACTTCATGTTTCATTCTTCATTCCTTTATTTCATCATTTGGTTTGATTACCTAAAAGGGGTTTGACTGAGGAAAACCCCCATTCACTAACAAACAACAAGTTTTTATGCCCTTGAGTGTGTGATTGCATATTTATAGGTTGAAGATCAAGTGGAGCAATAATTGGAGCAAGATTTTCAAAGTTGCAAAGTTGCTAAAGTTGTCATTCAAAGTGTAAGATCATGGAAAGAGCTCTACAAAATTGCATACAAACTTCCAAAAGTTGATAACAGGGAATTTAAGAGTGTAGACATCAAGGAACATGACCCTAAAATTAGTTTTTTGAAACCCTAAAAGGACCCATTCACCATTGAAGGTGAATGAGTCCTCTGTAGCTCAAAAATAGTAACTTTTTGGCTAGGTACACAACTTTTTATGCTCTAAAAACATCCCCATAGTTGCTATAATAGTTAGGTTGCATTTTTTATTGTTATTGGCATCTTATTTTTCATAATTTGAGGTGTTTAGGGTCTTATAAAAATTAGTGGTAGATGCTCTTGTTCATGCATTTGGGTCTACCCTATTTTTCCCCTATACCTTAGGAAATAAGATCCACACAAAGAATTGACTTCCAACCCTTAGGTGAGTCAACTCAATGATGGAATCTACTAATTTCCTTATGATCGAGGATGGGGGTATTAGTCTTAACAACACTTTTGGTATAAAAAACTAAAAATAGTAAATCAACTCAATTATGCCCATTCAAACTCGGAACATCAATTTAAAGCATAATACAGATAGAAACAACAAAGTTTTGGTAGATCTGGGAATGGCATAAGGGTGTGTACCTGTCACCAAAATGTAGTTTTAGGAGGCTAAATGGGACTCATTAACCATAGGCGAATGGGTCTTTGTGCAAAGGTTTGACTTAGCTCTCAAGATCCTCTGGTATCAGTCTGTATCTTTTGTTTGATCCAGGTTTTAGTGTTGAAAAGTCAAAAATAAGGTCTGTAGGTGAGATTTTGTGAATTGACAACTTTGACAAATTTTTGCAACTTTGACAATGTTTCCAATTTTTCTCTTGAAGAGATCTTCAATCCTTCTTCAACCTAAGATCTACAACATAAACACAAGAGGGATTTTTTTTTTGTTTTTGGTGAATGGGGGTTTTCCTTGGTCAAACCCCATTTTGGTAATTAAACCTTGAATTGAAATAATGAAATATGAAAGGAATGATGAACGAACAGTGTTATGTTGCAACTCACCAAACCTTTGAATAAACCTTTGGAAGAATAAAATTGTGATCTTGATGCTTGAATCTTGGTTTGAATTCTTGACTTTGATCTTTGAAACCTACATCCCAATGTTATCTCTGAAAAATGCATGATTACAAAAGACTTTGAAATAATTCTTGAGATCTTAATTGCTACAATAAATCATTGATAAATCTACTCTTGAATTCCTTTGATCATAATCTTTTCTATGCTTTTTGCTCACTTGAATTTATAGGATTTGAATTGATGGAATAACCTTTTATTTATAGGTATGTATCCTTAATTTCCCAAAAAATAAATATTACAAGCCGACATTAAAATTTGAATTTGGGGAGATTAAAATACCACCAAAAACATATTTTAAATCTAGGTTCAAAGGCCTAGTGAGGGCCCATTCACCCATGGGCAAATGGGTCCTAGGTCCCTATTCCTAGAACACACATTGTTGAAGGTAAAGTAGTATGTGTTGACATTAATTATTGTTGGGTTTCCCCTTCGGAAAATATAATTTATTAGGATTGTAGATGTAAAATAGGGATTATTAAGGTATAATTAAGTCCACTTTAATTGAGGGGACCCAAAGAAAGTGTGAAAATATAAAGGTGTACATTTTCCTACACTACATTTAGTCCCCACTTTAGTGAGAGGATGAGCCCTACGCTCAAACTCGCACTAAAGTAGACAATTAAGAGAGGTCTAAGTGTACAATTTTTGGAAAGATAAGATGAAAAAGGTCAAGGAGGATGATCAATCCCCCAAGATCTAAGATATCATGACAAACCAACAAAGGCACAAGGAGACACATACTATCATAACCTAATTTTATTGCATATTTATTATAATATGGAAAATTGAATTATTGAAGAAATTCAATACACATTAAATGGAAATTTTAGAATTTTTGAAAATTGAATGAAAGAAGTTGATTGATGTTAACTATGCAAACTTTTGGAAATTATCTTATATGTTATCAAGAATTGAATGTTAAATTGATAAATTTGCAAGTGCAAGTGTGTGCAGTTGTAGGGTAATAGGTTGAAGGATGAGAACACGGTTGAAGTAGGATTGTTTAGCCGAATTGAATGGTAAGCCAATTGGAATCTGGGTGCACACATCACAAATGGCATGATGACTTGCATTTGAACTATTTTTTCATATATAGAAGAATGAAATTTCATGAATTGAATTGTTTCAGTTATTGAAAATGAATGGCTTGTAGATTAAATTGTATACTCAAACTCTGTGTTTTGAAGAAAATGAAAGTAAGTATTATAAACAATGATTAAAAATGATAAGAGATTTCATTATGTGAAAATTAAGTGAAAATAAATTCCTTTTAGTTTATATATATGGATGCTCGAGATGAAATCAAAGTTCCTTACTTAATTTAAATGATAGCATATGGAACTTATAAGCTCTCCCAAACAAATAATTTACACATGAATGTGTGTGTGTGTGTGTGTATATATATATACATATACAAATATGTATACATATTCATATTCTTATCAAATTCAAATTTGATAACTGATATATTCTAAATCGGACTGTTTAAAATCAATGAAAAATCACGAAGGCATCCCATGAAGGATGTGATCTGCCACAAGTTTAATGACAATATTCAAATCAAGTAGTGGTCGGCGGCAAGGCAATAATGCCATCGCTAGTAACATGCAAAAAACATTGTTGTTTCCATTTTTGATTGATACCTTGCAGAAAAGCAGAGAGAAGGGAAGAATTGAGGGGATCAAAGGCAAAAAAAAAGCAAAAGAACTCGAGATAGGGGAAAAATCTATGGGAAACTTCACAAAAGCTCTAATTGGAGGTAAATCAATCTCTTTTAGCAATAGACTTGGTTTTATTGTCATTATTGAAACATGCTAAGAATTATTCCTTCATTTTATCGAATGTTTTCATAGCACAGTAAAAATGTGAGTCGTTGTCTGTGTTTGAATTGGCCTTGAGCCGAATGCATGAGTATTGTTAACCACCTTGTGGGGGGGGGTCGCATGGCCTACGACCTGATTAGATTGGAAACCATTAAATTTTAGAGCCTTCACAACTATTTGCAGAGCTAGGCCGAGGCTCGAGAGCCTTAAATAGCTCAGCTTTCATTTTATTTTGCACGATGGTGCTAGCCTTATAATGGCTATAGAAATTTATTCTGATTGAATGTGTTATTTTACATAGATTATCCTTGAAAAGGATCAACCAACGATCCTGTGGGAGGGACATGATTCCTAGTATTACATTTTTTACAATTACTAATGCTCATTATCAGATGGGTTGATAAAGGTTAAGGGGCCTTTAATAGATGCTTTTAGAACTTTGCATATGTATGTGTATTGTTGCTTTGTGTGAAGTCGACCTCATTCGATAGGAACGATGGAATGATTCTAGTTTGAGAATCGCCAAGCCTTGCTTGGGTCAATCTAAAAGATCGACAGGCTTATTCTTGAATATGTATATGATACAGACATAAGTCTGCATGTTGAATATAACTGCATGCATGGTATAAACTAGCAAGCCCATATGGGCATTTTCAAATATAACTCTTGCTGCTAAGAAAGAAAACACTCGACCTATAAGAATGGTTGATTCTAGAGCAACCTATGATTGTAGCTTGAATAGGCATGAGTTCTGCTTAGAACCTGAAACTTCCATGTTTGTATTTTGATCAAAATATTTGCTCAAGTTTTACATCGACAAGCATGTCAAACTTAGATTCTTCATATTATTAAGTTGCACATTGAGTTTCAGAAATGAAAGTGTTCAAGATCTGAATATTGGGCATTCTATTTTCATGTATGAAACTGGGCTATTTGATTTGTTGGAGAAATATTTTGGCTTGCCTAAAATTGACAAATGAGAAGCTGTAGACAATAATTGTTATTGGAAAACAACATTGTTTATTTTTTGTTCATTGTGGATAAACCCCGTTTTGTTTAAAACAGTGAACATTTAATTGTAATGTTATCATTTAGCATCTAAACAACTTGAAACAATAAAGAGTAATTTCAAACAGTGAGTGTTTTGTTGAAAAATGACATTTTTTGTCATTAAATGTAATTGTTTAGTCTAAAACAGTATTTTTATTTATGTAAACGGTGAATAATCTGTTGCAAATGACATTGTTTTGTTGTCAAGTTATCTTTGTAGCTGGAAACAGCCTTGTTCATTAAACCACTTAGCTGGAACAACATTGAATAGTTGTAAAGGGTGAACATTCTTTAAGAAACAACTTGTCTTATAACTATTTAGTAGGAAACAGTGTTGGTTTTGTTTAAACAATGAATGTTGATATGTAAACATCAATGTTAGAGTATCACAGTTTTGTGAGAATGCAAAAGAAACAACAGTATGTGTGAAGCTGTTAATATAGATTTGTTTTGATTCTTTATTTTTTACAAAGAAACATCAATGGAATATTATTTAATGATTGCAATATGAATTAATGATTATTTCAAAATGTATGTGCAAATCAAAAACTTAAGTAGGAACATATATGTGTATGCACATAAACTTCGTCTATGTACATACACATACTTATGACATATCTTCTTTTTTTATTAGTTCATTTTTAAATGGAAAACTCTTATGATGAAAAGTATGTAATAGTCATAAGAATGATATGACTGATTATTGAATTACTCTATTGAATCATAAAATTTGATTTCTGCTTAGAGAGTAAATTAGTAATTTGATTCTTCTTTTGAAGACATATGTGAAAGAATATTCTATACTTGAACGAAACAGTGATACCTTAGTAGACTAGAGCGCCTTGGGGTAGATGTTGCTAGAGGGTAGATAGTTGTTATGAGATGTTGTATATGTAGAATGTTACCTTTCGGGATGGGTTCCGAAATGGAGTTCAGAGAGTATAGGTTTACTTTACCAGAACCTATTTTTTGTTGTTGTTGCAACACATTTATTATGCTTGGCCAAGCAATATAGCTCATTTTGTATGTATGAACTCTATGATATCACTCTCTGCCATTCCTAGCATATATCTTTCATTTTCTTTTCTAACTTGTAGATAGAAATTGTATGTTGATGTATGGGAACACACCAGATTCCACATTGCATATTGTTCTCTTGCTAAAATTTTCATGTAGGGTCGGGCATTCTTCAAGTCGAAAGAATTTTGGGGAAGCGTAAGCTTCGTGGTTGGGTAGTAAAGCACTTCAACCATGTTCTCATCCACCAATGGAGGTGAGCGTCAAAGAAAAACCTTGGTTGTTCACAAGACTATTTTAGTCTAAGATGTAACTTGATGTAATACATTCATGTATTTGATGTGAAGTGTACAATGTAATGACTTTGTGGCATTAGGAGCCAAGTCAAACCCGATATTGTAATTTGACTTTTGAAGTGAATATATGAATCATTGACTCATTTTAAATGGACATGTGTAGCTATGATTGACTTCAGCCACTAGTTATGTCTTTTTAATTTGGAATATATTCATGTGTCAAATACAACAATGTTAATTAAGTAATAATTTAGGATGGGTTATTACACATACCTTTTTAAAATGTGCAACAACAATGAAAAAAAACTCAATTATATAATGTCAAAGACTTAGAGAAAGAAAAAAATAAAAGGGGGCAGATCAAAGCTCAACAGTTTTTTCAAATCGATGTGGATCAAGCCTTAGCTATTTGTCCAAAAAAAATTTACAAGTGAAACCTGCTATCCACTATGCAAACAAAATGCACTCACACGGGCTATTGAAATCTGTTGTCCACTAGTTGAGCCCCCACAACATGTGATGCAAACAAAGAGAAGGTGAAAAAGTTATAGATTTCATAAGCCACTATCAGTTGATACTATCACAAGTCAATCCAACTCTCCCTGATGCAGAAATCCAAAGAATGTTCATTAACAACTTACAAAAGGGCATAAGAGAAAAATTCATATTACAAAAAATTCCATCATTTATAAGTTTATGCATGACGCTTTGTGATTACCAAAATTTAATTAATAAATATGAAGAGGAATCTTCATCAAAACATAGTAAGAAGCTTGAGCCTGCACATCACACCAATTATCAATAATTCAAGAAGCCAAACAAGAAATTTTTAAAGATAAATCTATCCCAAACAAACCATGTCAAACTTCAAGTTGCTACCATAAGCTCTATTCAATACCAATTTAGACCTAGGGATATGCAATTTACTCCATTACCCGATTCCCTCCATTCAATCATATTGCAACTTTTGAATAAAAACCTAATTCATTTACCTCCAGTCAAACCTATGGACACAACCAAACCCTTACCACAAAATTATAACCCACATGCCTTTTGCTACTATCACCAACAAAGTGGACATGACACAAAATGATGCGTGTATCTTAAACATCAAGTGCAAGACCTCATTGATTCTAATAATATCCAGTTGGGAGGTGTTAATGGAAAAAACAATATGTTAGTTGCCCCACCCAACCAAAATTTACAAAATTTCACCAACCCAATGCCAAATCATTCAACCAACTTTGTGAAAGCTAGTGAAGTCAAGAATGATGTGATGAATGTTAATAAGATTGAGGACATGACTGATGATAATGGTGATGATAAGAGTGATAATGAGGATGATTTACATGAAATGATCACTCTCATAGGCGTTCAACCTCGTAAGGTCCAAACCAGTTTGTTACCTAACATTGCTTTCACACATATTGATGCATCTAACATGCGCCTGATGATCCTCTCTATATTGTTGGATGAATTAATAATAAGCCCAAATTTGGGATACTTAATGATCCTATGTGTGTAGAGAATGTGATCATTGGGGAATTCTTATTTGTGCATGAACTTTATCAAGATTCTTATGAACAATAAAAAGCATGGATTAAAACACATAATGGTTTCACTTGCCCTACGCTAGGTTTTATCACTCTTCTATTAAAAGTTGGACCAAAGCAATTATATGTCTCATTCTCCATAATTTCATCATCAAACCAATTTCGTGTGAAGCTAGGCTACCCATGGTTATGCTCCATGAATGTCATCTTGTCAGTTATTCACAAGTGCATAAAGTTTCCCTTTGAAAATGAGATATTTATAGTGCATCACAATGGATTCAATCCTTTGTCTTGCCATGAAAAAATTTCATTGGATTTATTTTGGCTTGAACCTATGAAACCTATAAAGCCCCGTGAAGATTTATTTTTCAAGTCATATCAAAATTTCAAGGCAAAACACATAGCATAATTATCTCTTAGCAATATTCTTGAATTTGATAGGTCCATGGTTGTTCCTTATCCCCAACCCATCATTGATGAACCTATGATTGAGCCAAAAAATCTTCCAAGTAACCAAGGTAAGTACATTGTGGTCCCTCCACCACTTTCCTGTATAAGAACAAGAGATAAGAATATGATTCCTTTTGTGCCACCAAAGATAAAACAAGTGTATCAACCTAAAGAGATAGTGGTTTCCCAACCATCTGTGGTTCCTTTAGTTCCTCCCCTAAGGGAAGAAAATAGATTGATTGTTGATAAGCCCACTCCTACCCCACCACAACTTGAAAATTGTGCAAAAAGAAACTGGAGTGCTAAAGAGTGTAGGTGAAGATGTCATGTTATTGCTCATCAATTGGAAGAAACTAACAAACCAACACCAGTGCAAATAACTCAAGAAAACATCCAAATTTCACAAAAAGAAGACATAACACCAAAATAAGAGGTGAAATAAGAAAATTCAACTGAAATAATCATAAAACCTCCTATTGTGATCAACTTGGATAATGATGATGAGATCGCTAAAATTGATGAAGTGCATAACGAGCTGAATTTGTTATTTTTCGCTTCGATGAAGTTAGATGGGGGCAACCGTGATGATCCTCCCGATGAGAGTGACCGACCATGTGTTGAACCTAGTGATGCTCCTAGTACGACACTTGATATAGTCCCCTTGGCCTGTAGTCCACCTTCCTTATATGATGAGCAAGATTGGGATGTAGACAATCTAGGTCAGCTCGCATATGAAGTACTTATTTTGTGTGTTTACTTTCTATGTTCTTTTTGTTTTCTTGCACATAATGTGATCTCCTGTATTGTGTTGCTTCACATGTCTTTATGTTTGTGATTTTTCTTTGGATGACCCTTGTCGCTCCGTTGGCACAAGGATACAAACGAAACAAACCTATTGTGACATTCTTCTATTTGTGTCTTCATTATTCTATATGTCATAAACTTTATATTTTCTTTTTGTCTTGTGTTTTCCTTTTGGGGATGATGTAAGGCATTTAGATATTTCAATCTCTTCCATGTTGACCCAAAATTTTCTTTGGCTTCTCTATCTATGTGTCATTCCTCCTTTGTGTTCATTGTTCCACAAGTATTTGGGGAATGATGTCAATTTCAAGCTCTATTATATCACCGTAGCAAAGGCGTATACTAACCCTAGATCCATGGATCCCTTAGTGTACCTTTCAATGTTATGTGTTGCATTGTATTTGGGGGAAACCCCTTGTCATGAAGTGGCTTTATTTGGAAACATATCATTGGCATAAGGCTTTCCAAATAAGCTCTTGTGCTTTATTATAAAGTAATTACTCACAACATGGTGTTTAGTAATTTTTTAAAAGTGGGGGCATACATTGGCATTAATTTACTTCACTTTGTTCATAGAGGTAGAACTTAGTGATGCATTGACATTTGACATTTTTTGGCTTCACTTTGTTCACAAGGGTTGAACTTAGTGTAACATTGACATGGCATTTTAATCATTTTTGTAGCACTTTATCAAGGTTATCAAGGAGTATAACTCTTGGTATAGTTATGGTCACACCTTGTAGACCTAGTGTGTGTTTCTCATTTTTCTCCCTATTTTGGGAGCTCACCTAGTGAAAAATAGTCCTCACTAGCCTGTGTGTCTTCCTCTTTTGTATGGTTGCTAGCATAATACAACTTGTTATCCCATACCCTTTTTCTTTTTTCCTTGCATTTACTTTGACATTGTATGTTTGTGTATCTTGTCTTGTTGCATATCATACATGTTTGATCCTTTGTGCTTATGTTGGTTTGCCATGGGATCTTGATCCTGGGGGCTTGGCCACCTCCTTGATCCTTAGTCATCCTATCTCTTCAACATTTGTGCATTTGAACCCCTCTTGACATGCATTTCTCTACTTTAGTGTGAGTTTGAGCATAAGTTCACACTCTCACTAAAGTGGGGGCTAAATGTAGTGTAGAAAATTGTATACCTTAACAATTTCACATTAAGTTTTGGCCCCCTAATTATTGGACTTAATTAAGCTTCTAGTTTTCCAAATTATGGATTCCAAAGCCTAATTTTTATCATTTTTCGGAGGACAATTATTAAACAAATGCATTTAATCATTAAATTATCCTTGACTTTGAGCATCCTAGAATTTTGGGCCAAGAACCAGTTGCCCATAGGTGACTAGGTCCCTCTTCTTAGCTAGGACCCAAATTTAAATATGTTGTTGATGGTATTTTAACATCCAAAATTCAAATATTTAGTGTTGGATTTTGGAATCTAATTTTGGGAAATTAGATAAACACCTAAAAATACCTAGTTATTACATCATTTGAAATCTAACAAGAAAGAACACACATTTAACAAAAAAAATTATTGTCAAGAGTGTTATTAAGCAAGTCAAGAGCAACATTATCAAAGTTTATTATAGTAATTCAAGCTCCAACATCATGTCAAATTCTATGTGCGTTCATGTTCATGTCTTATGAAGGCTAATATTGTTGTAGATATTCAAGCATTCAAGCATCCAAGAAAATCTATCAAGCAAGATCCAAATCCTTGAAGTGATGTGTATGTTTTCAATCCTTCAAGGAAGCCATTGATGGGTGGTGAGTTGTAGTATTTTGTTCATTCATCATTTCCTTTCCATTATTGATTTATCATTGACATTGCCATTGTGGAAGTGGAAACACTTACATGGGGTTTAACTGAGGCAAGCCCCTATATGACACAACATATTCTCTCTTTGTGAATGTGTAGGTTACAGATTTGAAGAAGATTGAAGAGAGTTTGAAGATCCATTTTGTATTGTTACATTTGTTGTCATCAACCTTGTCAAGACATGAAAACTTAATTACAAAATTTGCTGATGGCGTTCTGACAATGGGACAACTGAGAATTGAAAGCTAAAATCCAACACCAAAGGACCCTAAAAATTGAGAAAGGCACCCTAACAAAGACCCAATCACCCAGGGGCAACCCAGTCCTGCTATAACACTCAGATTTAGGTTTTGGTGACAGGTACACATCAGTCTGCGGCTTTTCAGATCCACTTGTAAATCATTGTTTTAGTTTGTTTACTTTTGGGATTTTGGGTTTGTCATATTAGGTCATTTAGTCTAATTAGGTTGATTATTCTAAATCATTTCCAATTCATTCCCATCCTCAAAAAGATGTAGATCTAGGTCTGATTGACTCACCTTGGAGGTTGTAAGTCAATATATGCACCTTGTTGATTTGCATCCTAATGAAATTATAGAAATGATAGTCCCCAATTGACCTTAAGTTTTAGATACTAAATTTAAGTTCAACACATTTTCATGTTTTAGTAGTCATAATTTTCTTCGGTGGTGAACAAATAAATTGTGTGATGTCTATTATTCATCCAACTAACTACACCACCACACAAAGACAACACATAGCCACTATTGGACCTTTGACTATCCAACTCAGATGCATAATTTGCATCAATGAACCTATGTATGTCTAATGTTGTATCCAAAACACTAGTACCATGATAACATAAATCATAATTAAAAGTCCCTTGCAAATATCTAAACACCACAGGTCTAATGCTCCTTACCAAGATTAGACATAAACTTGCTCAAAACTCCCACTGCTTGGGAAATATTTGGTATAGTGCAAACCAATACACGTATTAGGCTACCAACAACACTAACATAAGGAAGAACCATATAAATATCCTCAAATTGGTAAATCTAATTTGGGATGCATATCTAAAGAAATATTTGTGCAAACATGAAGGGTAATACTCACATGTTTATAGTTACATGCATACTAAACTATTGTAGAATGGTATCAACATAATTTAACCTAACCAAATTTTTTTTTGTACCTAATTCGTACTAATCTCTATAGTAACAATGTATTTTCTAGCCCCAAATCCTTCATATAAATATAAAAAAATTGACTTTTGAGTTCTATAATCATCACCTTGCTATTACCAATACACAACACGTCATCCATATACAAGACAATGATTATAATTCTATCATCAATAATTTTAACATAAACACACTAATCCTCCTCACTCATAACAAGAGCCAAGGTAATGCAAATGCATCAAAATTTTAGTACCACATTTTGGGTGACTATTTCAAACTATATAATGAACATTTCAACTTGCAAGCCAAATGTTTCTTTCCCTTCACAACAAAACTATTATGATATCACATATACATATCCTCCTCAAGATATCCATGCAAGAAATAAATCTTAACATTTATTTTCTCAACATTTTCTTTAGGGAACCAACTCACACTCTCTGAATTTTGAATTTATGCAACTCTGCTACTTGATGAATCAGCCTGGAGGGGGCCCTATGGAGGCTCCCCCACCAAAGTTGCTCGTTGTTTCCTAGAATAGTGTTGCCTCTTCGTGTGGGAGGACCACCCCATGCTCTGAGCATATTCTGTTGTCTGGGGGTTTGAAAAACCCAGTTTTTTCTTCTGAAGGCAAATCGTGTCTTGGACTAGATGCCCAAAAGGCTTCCTATGTGGATAAGCTTGTTGGAGGTCAAACTTTGACAAGGACACCTCAAAAATTCATGACGAATTTTTGTACTATAGAGGGGGGCGAAGTGGACGTCCCAGATGATATTTTGAATGATTTTATGGAGGGGTTGAAGCTGTCCTTGGTGGGGAAATTCTTTGCTGGATAACCCAACATAGACCAAGTACAAAAATGGGCTTCTGACACTTGGAAACTCAAAGGAAACATTACTATAAGCACTATGCCCAAGGTTCTCTTTCTATTTACCTTTGTTATCCCTGAGGATATGTTAAAGGTCCTCACAGGTGGACCATGGGCTTTTGATAGTGGTTTTAAAAATATTTTGTCTTTATGCAAGTGGAAATTAGGGTTTGACACCTCTGTTGATTTGGGGAAAGTTGCTCCAACCTGGGTTAGGCTCCTTGGTTTGCCACTTGAGTTTTGGCATCATATGGTTTTTAAAGGAATAGATGATTCCTTTGGTTACCATAGACAAAGTCACTCTTCTTAAAACAAGGTTAGTCTATGCAAGAATTTGTGTTAACGTTGAGGTTAATACAGTCCTACCCACTTCAGTGACCTTAAAATCCAAGTTTGGTAAATGGGTCAGCCTCTAGAATATAAGCGAGCCATGGTTTTCTGTCAGGGATGCAATAAATTTGGGCACCTTTAGGATGCCTACAAAATAGCTCCTCTTGAGCCTAAGAT
This sequence comes from Sequoia sempervirens, assembly GCA_007258455.2. Taxonomy (NCBI): domain Eukaryota; kingdom Viridiplantae; phylum Streptophyta; class Pinopsida; order Cupressales; family Cupressaceae; genus Sequoia; species Sequoia sempervirens. The sequence continues at coordinate 207,738 of VDFB02321130.1, forward strand.
TCCCCAAATTGAGACACAAGGGAATGACTTGCTGAAGAATAAGACTTTGATGAACAGTCCAAGGAAATCATAAATCTCAACACCCAACAAAAAATTGTTAATCACAGAAAAAGCCTTTAACCCAGACATGGAAAATATTACTAATGATAATATGGAAAGGCTGTTTTCAGAAGCCGCCAATGAACCATCCACCCCACCATCTTTAGAGAAAATTCTAGATTCAGATAAAGAAAAGGAAAATAAAGGAAGAACTTCACCTCCAATGTTTCAGAAAGAACAACAAAATGAAGCCCAAGAGGAAGGGGAAATTATAAGCCAAAAAGAACAACTTTCGACCCCAACTCAGGACCACCATGAACCAAATTTGGAGGAGGAGCAAATGTCACAAAGCAAGGATGATAAATGATGGATAAACACTAAGTCACGAAAAAAGAAAAAACCAGATGTAGGAGGAAATAGTAAAGTTGGTAGACCCCAATTAAAAGAAACAAGAGTCAAAGAAACAACAAAATATGTGGTAGCAGGGAAATAGGGGACCATGGATTCACTAGCAGGGAACAAACCAAAAAGGAAGTAAGGGAGGTTGGCCTCCCATCGTGGGCAATATCAGCCTAATATTGCTCCTTAGCCCTTTGAAATTATAAAGATCCTATCTTGGAATGTAAGGGGTCTTAATGGCCCATATAAATAGCATGTGCTGAAAGCATGCTCAACTGATGTGAAACCTGATATTCTCTTGATCCAGGAAACAAAAATGAAGAAGGAAAGTTTTGAGAAAACCCTGAAGTGGCTTTGGCCTAGTGCTAGTTTCGATGCTAGTGATGCAGAAGGGGCCTTTGGTGGTGTAATACCCCTCGTGTAGTTGTTACTTTTTTGATACTCTTTTATGTTATTCTATGGACTTGAGACTTTGATGGTGATTGTTTCACCAGTTTGACTTGTGTGGATTTGCAGTTTAGTTTGTTTGGATGCACATGATATTGCTTTATGATGATTGGTGACATAATGATATGTAGTGTTCATCTTTATCTGGTTATGTTATTATTCTCATGTGGTACTATGTTGTGAGGTTATAGCTTAATGCTTGTTTTTGGATATTCATGATGGTGTGTTTCTAGTTGAGTCTTGGTGAAAGGACGGTGTAGCATCGCTCGTTCACAAGCGCCCTACTACGCCACAACTACCTTTCATGGTGTGCTTGTAACTAGAGATTTATATGTTATTTGATGTTAGTCTAATGTAGGGTGCAGGTACTAGACACTGACTCCACCTGTGTTGTTAGGTTTGAGCGTGTCCCACAATCCCAATGGGTATGAAGTTGAAAATAGAGTTGACAAGAAAGTCCCTGTCCGAGTCTGTCACCTCGTCGTTGTGTCTGACGGTGTCATTCGTCTACGACCCCATCTCCGTATGGTATCGTCTCGTTTGGTGTCATTTATTTTATCGTTTATTTAACAAAGTTTTAATTTAATGTTATTGTTGTTGTTTTTGGGGTGTTAAGTTTATTGTCATTCAAGTATTTGGTTAAGCTTACAATGATCGTAAGTTAATGTTTCAAATTAAATTATTAAATTGGGATTATTAAATTAGTAAATGAATGTTGTTAGTTATTTATCCATTAAATTAATTTATGGATTTAATGATTCGATAATATAGATATGTGTACTTTTGTTAATGAAAAATATTTTAATGGTGTGTAATGAGTTATTGTACCATTTATTAATAAAGCTAATTTTTAGATTTAAATAAAGGAAGATTATCATTATTATTATTATTAAAGTTATTTTATTTTTTATTGCTTTGAATAATGTTATTTTAATAAATTACTAATTTGGGATTTAAAATGTGAAATGAAAATTTAGAGATAAGAAAATTAAAAAAAAAAACAAACGTAAAAAGTATTTTAAAAAGATAGTAAAAAAAGGAGTTTTTATGGGAAGATTTCGCATGTGTGGGCATGCATTAATTCGAACTGGAAAAATGTAGGCAACATTCCTTTTTTTATGGGTGTTCACATTTTGTCGTTTGATTTTTATCTTTGAAAAGATAAACAATTTCCTTAATTTAAAATGGGGAAAAAAGATAAGAGGGAAGGGAATTTTTTATTTTAATTTGGGGGTTTTGTACGGGAATTTACTCTGCAGAGATTATTCTCTTGTTTCACTATTAAAAGTTCACCTGGATTTTAATTGGGGAAAATTCTGAAAATTGCTTTGGAGAAGAACATACAAAATTTTATTGGAACATTGTCGTTGAGGAGAACGAATTTGGAGGGGCTGCGATAACGTGACTTTCGACATCCGTCTTCAAATTGTGTCGTTCGTTTTTCCAGGTTCTTATTTGAATCTCTATTCCTATTTTAATTTGTGTAATGAATGGTTCCATTTGCCTGGGCTCAAATGTACATCTTGATGGTTATTTCAGTTGAGTCCTCTTCAGTCTTCCAAATTTTTTACTATGGTAGCTACATGCGCCTATCTGCTACTTCTTGCCTTGTGCATCTGGCTGTATTACAAACCTCCATAGCGTCCAACGCCTAGGAATGCACTTAGTTTTTTTGGACATTAATATGTACATACTTCAATCACTCAAATAGTGAAGAATCCAAAACACCTTATCTTAAACTTCTTTTAACTCCATTTTAGGTTGATGGTTTTGCATTCAGATATTAACCTCCAGTTGTGGCTTTACTTCTCTTTCTGAAGAAATTAATATATATATATATATATAGCTTTTGATTGGGTGTTTGACTGGATTTTTTCTTGCACATGGGTCAGACTGGTCTTTGGGTGTTGTCTTTGTTTGGCATGCTAAGCACCCTATTAGACTTGGTCATCCTTATCTTGGCGCCCAACGCCCTTCTTCCTTATACCCCCTTAGTTGTTGTGTAGCAGCATGATGGTTGTTGTGCACAACTCATGATGGCTGCACCTCCTCAACTAGGGGGTTACTTCCTTGGTTTGATTTTACATTTGTTTTAAAACATGAAGTCTCCTCTTTGAGCTTGTAGCATGAAGGCCCTTACATCGAATTCTTTCCCCTCTCTTTCTTTCCTTGAAGTCGCGCCTCTGTGTGTAGGTTTTTTTTTTACTGAGGTTGATTGTGTCTCTATGTTCCTATTTTGGACGTTTTAGGCTTTGTAAGGATTAGGAGAAAACAATGTATAATTATATAGTTTTCCTTCATGTCGATCTCTTTGGTTATGGTGTGTTGGGCATGATTCCCTTTTATGTTTTTTTTAAAAACAACTTGCTTAATATAATTTAAAAACTGAATAGTCAGTGACTGTATTTGAGATTATTTTGTTTCTTAAACATTTTAAGTTTAAATTATTTAACATGGAAATAGTAGTTGGTTTTTCTAGTTAATTATATTTATATGTATTTGTATATATATATATATATATATACATATGTATATGTATATAAATATATATATGAATATAATGGTTCATTAATAGTTATCTTTAAGAGAAATTTTGTTATGTGTTGAGATGTACATTTATATATATGTATTTGGCGGTTATAATTTAAGATAAGTAGATATGTGTAATTTAATGCTTAAATTGTTGATTTAATTTAATGATTACGTTTGGACGTGAATGTAGCAATGCAATTGATAGTCTGGAAGGAGTCTTTAAAATTATTTTCATGAGGTTTGAAGTGTTATTTATAAAACCTTAAAGATTTGTGTATATATATATACATATCTAGTTGTGTACAAATATAAATAATGGAGTGTGGAATTAAAATAAGAGTAAACTGTTATAATTAAAATGCACAATTAGATAAAACATGGTTTCTAAATTTAATTTAGTAAACTGATTAAACTGTGAAATTGATTTTAATTGTGTTCAAAATTTGGAAGATGATACATTGTGAAGTTAGATTGTTGTTTTACTGATTGAAGAATCTATTGCGAATTCATGTGTTTTTAGTTTAGTCAAGAATGAGTTGTCATAATGGTATGGATTTGTAAATGTATGTAGTGTTTGTCGATTACATTCTTCATTATCGTCATTTGGATTGTGCTAGAGAACGAAAAGTTGGTTCTCATGTTTCCATGATTGGTTGTTTTATTCCCTTTGTAATGTTTTTAATGTGTTGAGAATTTGTGCCTAGTCATGTGGGATAGTATGTGGGAACCTGTAGCGTGAGTTGTTCGGCTTCTAGAGGCAAGGAATAAAACTTGTTGTGTTGGTATACCGAGAGTTGACCTTGGTCACCCGTTGATGATATTTGGTTTTAATTGATGACACCATTGTTTCATCTTTTGTTATGGCTTCGTGCGAGAGGATTCATGTCTCACCTAGATTCTTGGTTGTTGTGGTTTTGTGTTTACATGTTTGGTGCACCCTTGGTGTTGTGAGTTTTTTTCTTGGGCTATTAGGGAGAGTGGCTTGTCATGGAGGCCGACGCACAAAAGGGGCAGCCTGGATAACCCATGAACGAGTTGGTTAAGCAAGTGAAAACCTAATAAAATACACTAGTGGGTTTGGGTAGGTTAACATTAATTAAAGATAAGTCAGATACCTCGTCCACGCTGTTAGTGCTCTCATAGACTAAGGGTGGGCTGAGAAGGCCATGGTTGGCAAGGTCGTTACCTTGTCCCCATGAGAGGTTAATGGTTCTGCATGTGTCACCCTATGGGGTCGGTGCCCGGTGAGGGGCAGCCAAGATAACCATAGATGGGGGTCGACGCTTGTTGAGAGGCAACCAAGATAACCCATAATAGAGTCGTACGATGACACTCTCCCATAGTACCCCTTACTGTCATCTTTTGCATGTCTCTGGAAACAGTCAGCTTGCTGTTGTTGATCGTTATGTTCTGGTTGTTTTTCTATGGTTTGGTCTTGTGGCCATTCTTCTTGACTGTCTTGGATTGTGGGTCTTTCTTATCTACTCCTAGCATGGGGGGTGGGCCTTCGGGTCCACGCAATCGGGTGGAATGTGCTACACACCCCATTGGGTTCCCTGTCGGCGTTTGTCTAGTGCAGTGTTACACCGATGCAGAGTGTTCTAGAGTTCAATATATTTTTAGATGTATATTCTTTATTTCTGTCATACCCATGTATTTGATGTACTACTCCCACGTTGTGTTGGGAAACAATGATGTAAATTTATGTTAAATTAAACGACGTAATGTAATGGAAACTGATGTAATGTATATTGTACCTTTGTATTTCCTCTATGATTAGTGATTGTGGTTGTCGTCATTTTTACGTGTCGTATCTGTGGAAATATGCTCCTTTGTATTCACATGATTATAATATATGATTATGGTTATTGAAATTGAGTTAATCTTGTTTACGTTGAGTTTTCATATGTGAATGCTTCTTAATGATGGAATTTATAATGGATGTATGGTTTTGTTAATGAATGCTTTATCATGGGTTATGATGCAATTTGGAATTCGTTTGTTACCATTATGTTATGGGTAGATTACGTAATGTCTCCACGTGTACCCTAGAGGGCATAGGTGGCTAGTGTATCCGTTTAATTTAATGTCATGTATTGGAACTTAATGTACATATCTTATATGTTAACTTCAAAATAAAAAATTGTGTGGTAATTGTTGTCTTAGTTGTCCTTTGGGGTTCACACGACGGGGCATTACAGGTGGGATTGCTACTTGCTAGAATTCTTCCCGATTTAGTGGTAAGTTGAAATTCAAGAATAAAAACAACCTCTTGATTAGTATGGAGGATGAAGATACTTCCATTAAATAGAATATGGGGAATATATATGGCCCAAATGCAAGATTGGATAGGCTAGACTTATGGAATCTGTTGGATGGAGTGATGATTAACAACAAAGATGAACTATGGATGCTAGGAGGTGATTTTAATTCCCCGTTTTACCCTTCTGAGAAAAAAGGAGGTCTAATTGACTTCTTAAAGAGTATGATGGATCTTCCAAGCTTTATTGATTTGGTAGGACTTATGGATATCCCTCTTACAAGATCCCATTTTACTTGGAATAACAAAAGGAAAGGTAATCAACTCATCCAAGTGAAGCAAGATAGAGTCCTAATCTCCTCAAACTAGAATATTTTGCAGAATATCTCTCTTATTGCCTTTCCTAGAACGAGTTCTGATCATAGTGCTCTTCTTTTGGAATGGGATGATAGGGTGATTAAAAAACCTTACCCCTTCAGGTATGAAATCATGTGGTCCCTTCACCTGGACTTTAAATCTCTAATTGAAGAATGTTGGAACCTTCCTTGTGATGGCACCCCGATGTTTAGGTTAACGCATAAGTTAAAAAGAATTAAGGAAAGGGTTAAAGGATGGAACAAATACACTTTTGGGAATATTTTTACTACTAAGAGGAATTTGAATTTGAAAATTAAAGATGTTCAAGATAAAATGGAGGTTGGAGACTGTAATGATGAGATATACATAATAGAAAGGAAGCTTAGAGCCCAATGGCACAAAATAAGTAAGGAGGAAATATTTTGGAAACAAAAATCAAGGATTCAGTGGCTTAAGGAAGGAGATAGGAATACTAAGTTTTTCCACCAATTTTCTATGAAGCATAGAGGAAGAAAGAGGATCAGATCTCTCACCACTTCTAATGGTACTAAACTTGAAAGGGAAGAAGAAATAGCAAATGAGGTTGTTTCCTTCTTTTTAGGTTACCTAGAGCCTTTAAGGGTTGACAATCTGGATTTGGGGGAATTCCTGCAGGTTATACCTAATGTTATCACGAAGGAAGACCTGAAAGATTTAACTAAGTGTGTCACTTTGGAAGAGGTGAAGGATGTTGTTTTCTCTTTTGGAGCCTTCAAAGCTCCAGGACCTGATGAATTTCCTCCTAGCTTCTTCCAAGTCTATTGGGAGATTGTGTCTACAAACCTCTTAATTGTTGTTAAAGATTTTTTTAGATCAGGTAGAATCTTGAATTAGATGAATACCACCTTCTTAGCCCTTGTCCCTAAATCCAATGAAGTTGCTTCAATGAATGATAATAGACCTATAAGTCTATGTAACACTACTTATAAGATTTGTTCCAAAATTATTGTCAACAGGCTGAAGTTGGTCTTAGGAAAAATGATTGCTATCAATCAAAAAGGTTTTGTTCAAGGAAGACAAATTCTGGATGCAACAATCTACACTCATGAAATCCCGCACTCTATGGATTACAGTAAAAAGCCAAGTATGGTGCTGAAACTTGACATCTCCAAAGCTTATGATAGGGTTACTTGGAATTTCTTATTTGTTGTTTTGGAAAAAAATGGCTTTAAAGGTAAATTCCTCAATTTGATAAAAGCCTGTGTTACTACCCCAAAGTATTCGGTCTTTGTTAATGGTATTGCCCATGTTTTTTCTCACCAGGTAGAGGGTTGAGACACGGAGATCCCTTATCTCCTTAACTTTTTGTCATTGTGGCATAAGGTCTTGGCCGCAACATTCAGAAACAACTTAATAATAAGTCCCTAAAGGGTTTTTGTGCTGCCTCTTCCTTATCCTTGACCTCACATCAACAATTTGTTGATGATACCATTCTAATGGGGGAGGCTTCAGTGGTTGAAGCTAAACAATGGAAAACTATTCTAGACAATTATGTTGATTTGTCAGGACAATGTATAAATTACCAAAAAAGCAAAATTTATTTTTTCAATACTATCCAACTTGTGAAAGATAAAGTGATAAGGATTTTGGGGTGTCAGGAAGCAGAATTACCTGCTACTTACCTTGGTCTACCTCTTTTCTCTCGAAAGCCAAATAGTAACTTTTGGAACTATATTTTAGAAAAAGTATAGAAAAAATTGGTTGGTTAGAAAGGCAAATTGTTGAGCTTGGTAGGAAAAAAATCAACTTTTAAAGGCCTCCCTTTAGAATATTCCTGTCTATTATCTTTCAATGTTTAATATACTAGCCTATATTGCTAAGAGAATTGAAACAATTCAAAGAAGATTTTTATGGTCAAGAGTGGAGGAAAGGAAAATAATGGCTCTCATAAAATGGGAGAAGGTGTGTGTCTCAAAGAAAGAAGGCGGGTTAGGCATCAAAAGATAAAAATTGTTTAATAAGGCTTTGGTTGTGAAAATGGGTTGGTTTCTCTTGGAAAATGAAAAAGATTGGGCTACTATCCTAAGGGATAAGTATCTTAACAATAAGGATGCTACCTATTTTCTAAGGAAGAAGGAGCTTCCACATGGGTCTGTGTTTTGGAATAATCTCCTTAAAACTTGAGGAGTGTTGATTAGAGGTGCTAAAATGAGGATTGGTAATGGTCTCAACACCAATTTTTGGGATGACCCCTGGTCCACACCGACCCCACTGTCGGCCTCTGGAGATCTCCAACAAATTAGAATAATACTGAAAAGGGAAATTGGGAAAAAAATTTCTAATTATCTAGTGTGGGAGGGATGGAGACCCAGGTGGAAAAGATTCAAAGACTATCTAAGTAATGTTGTTCTCAGGGGAAGCAGTCAACAAAATTGGGACACTGATGTTGACCTGATTATGAAACAAATTGGAAACCCTGACCTCTTTTCAAGAAATAGAAAGGATGAATGGATTTGGACAAAAAATGCTAATGGTAGGTTCTTGGTTAAATCAACTTATGACTCAATGATGCAGCAAACTATGGTCTTGGGTTCTTTTGACTGGCTTAAGGTCTAGAAGAAGAACCTAATCCCAAAAATTAACTGCTTCTGGTGGACGGTTATACATGGCAAGATCCTCACTATAGAAAACCTAAAGAAAAGAGGTTGGTATCTTGTAAATAGGTGTAGCCTTTGTAATGAAGAAGAGGAAACCATCATGCATTTGTTTTTTCAGTGTTCTTATGCCCAAGAATTCTAAGGTTTTTTCCTTAATGCTCGAAACGTGGAGTGGGTTTTCCTTGTCAATGTTCAAATGTTTGTGGAGGGATGGAGCTTTTTCCCTTATTCCCACAATATAATTAGTGATATGTGGGGACAAATTCCCCCGTTTTTGGCTTGGAGTCTATGGAAGGGGAGGAATAATAGAGTGTTTAGGGAGACTGCAAGAACTAGCAAGGAGCTATGTTTAATTGTTAAAAAACACATTTAGGAAAATATGGAAAGCTGCAAGTACAAGCATGCTAAGAAACAACCAACTCAACATGAACTAAGCATAAAACAACAATAGGAGCTCTCCCATGATTTAAATAATGTTAACTCGCAAAAACAACTTATAAGGAGCACTGTTTGGATCCCCCCGGATCCAGGATGGGTGAAATGCAACTTTGATGGTTGCTTGAAGGGTGGAATAATAAGATGATAAGGGTGCTTTCCCGATTGGATACAACAAAGGCTTAGGAACAACTACAAAAAACTTTGCTAAGGCGTCTGCTATTTGGATTGGTACTAGACTTCTCAGAGAGAGGAGATACAACAAGGTAATTGTTGAAGGAGACTCAAAGTTGATAATAGACTATCTCAACAACAGGGTGAATATTCCTTGGGAAATTAGAGGTTTGCTAGAAGATTGTAAAAGTGTATTGCAAGAGATTCAATGTGTTAAAATTTTCCACTCATTAAGGGAAGGAAATAGGGTGGTAGATGCGATGGCCAACCTTGGTGTAAATCAAGAAACTTTAATAAAATGGGACTTTATTAATTTGCCTAATCAAATTAAGGAAGTCCTAACGAAAGACAAACTTGGTGAAAAATACTTAAACAAAGGACTATGAGGGGGGGTTTCTTAATTATTATTATGAGTGGTGGGAGGAGAAGACTTTGGAGGACGTGGACCCCATAGATGCAAGTTGGCAAGCCAATTGGTCAACGTTGGAGGCACGCTTTAAAGGGATTGCTAAATCCTGATAAAAGGCATTGTAATCGCGAGAAAGGACAACTGAACGGAAGGTGTTTGTACCAAGACATGAAAAATTTAAATTTGGAAATAAATAGCATGTGGTATAATCTAAGGATCGATCTTTGATGTGACAGATGGAGTCACGTTGACAATAGAAATAAAAGATGGAATAAAACAAATGCTATCATTGCAAGAAAAGAAGGCGGAGCTGCCGCAAGCAATAATGATTATGGGCAAAAAGGTGGTATTCGAGAAGTGAAATTTTGTATGAATTATAGAAAAAACCCTAAGCTGACTGCTTTTCAAATGAATTGTGAAAGAGTTACCATTAGAAATGAGAGTCTGGAGCAACCGGTTGCGAGTGTTGAGGACGCCAAAGGTAACAAAAGTGATTTCCTTCTCGTTCCCAAAATTGGCCATAACTCAAATAGCAATATGGGAGGTCTTAGGAAGTGTACTGAAATTCACAAATTCAACTTGCTTTGCAATAATGAGGAGCTCTAGGGTCTCTTTGAGGAGGCGGGTTTCACTCCATATTTCGCTGCAATGGAGGGCTATAACGAAAGACTCAGCTACAAATTTGCAAATGCTTGGAGAGACGGTGAAGTAAACCTGGGAAGGATTTAGTTTAAGGTGGATGCAAAGCTAATTGCAGAAGTGACGAGTTTGGCTTACGAAGGTACGAAGGTTGCAAAGGTCAGCAATGGTAAGTATCAAGACTATTTCAAGAAGTTTTTTGAAGGAAAAGAAAAACCAGGAAGATTTCAAAATGGGTACTCTAGGATTAAGTTGCCACCTCCGTATCATAATGTGTACTTTATTGTAATGAAATATTTTACTCTCGAAGGCCGCTACCAGTCTGTCCATGGATACCACTTTCCCATCCTCAACCAAATTAGACATCAAGAAAAAATAAATTTGTCTTTTTTCTTTATTTTCCTCTCTTAGCCAGAGTCTTACTCATGGAGCTAATCCACCTTTACATCAAGGCCTCATAAGAGCCATTTGCAAATTTGTGTTGTCCAAAACCCCTTAGAACAATCTTGTTATTAGGATGATTGAAGACCCAAAACCCTAGAGCTCGATGAAAATTGAGCTTCTTGAAGACCGTCCCCTCCCTATGCCTAAAAAATCTAGCAAGAAATCCCAAAGCCCTAAGAAATCTGGTAAGAAACCCCAATGCCCAGGCACTGCTTTGTGGAAGGATTTACTTATGGTCATGCCAGAGAAAAGAAAGGATATGTTGATGGAAATGGGGACTAAAAAAAGGAGATTGATTTTGCATGAACTTGGGGAAGAGGTGGACACAATTACTATCCCGAATGACAATGAGATGGAAGGATTAAACCCTGGTGGAAGAAGGTCAAAAAGACTGGCTATGGCGGCGTCAAAAGGACATGAGAGTAAGAAAAACACACCGAGCCCTGAAGAAAAAGGTACCCAAAGCCCGCTGGAGAGTGTTGAAAAGAAAGAAGAAGAGGAAAATGATTCCTCAACTGAAGAAATTCCTGATAGTCTGGGAGGAGACTTGACTGAGGAGGAGGGTTTAGATGCGGAAAGCGAAGATGGTAATGGTGATGAGGAAAAAGAGGGGGAGTCATAGCATGTGATGGTTTGGGAGAAGGAGAAAGTAAATGTTATGGATAATCAAGAGAGGGACAAAAATGCCAAAAAAGAGGAAGAAAAGGTTGAGGATGATGGGAATGGTAGGATTAAAAGGCTTGAGGAGAGAATATAGATTCTAGAAAAGAGGATAAATGAGATGGCGGGGGACAACGAACTTCATGCCCTCAAAAATATGGTAAATGGAATTATTGAGGATAGACTGAAGGTCCTAGAGAAAGGGATGCAATAAAAAGGAGATGAAAATAGAATTCAAATCCTAGAAGAAGCGGTTCAAAACGTGTGTATGGTGGTCGATGCTATTATGAAGAAGGTTGTTATGGTGACTGTTTCCGGCATGGGCAAAATCAAAAAGTAGCAAAAGAAAAAAGTAGCGGGTGATGGTGAAGACTTGGCTGGCAAGATGGAGTTGAAGGCAACAATGCACAACACTATTGAAGACCTAATGAAAGCATGGAGGCTGATCGAGGATGCATAGCTTGGATGATTTGCTGTGTGGCTTTTATTTTTATTTTTGATGATTATCTCTACTATGTTTTATAGGACTGTTGCTACTGGTTATGGCCATGGGTGCCAAAACTTAAATATCTATAATGTTTTTTATATTTTAAGTAGGAACATTATGATAGATGTTTATAAGTACTAAAGATGGATAAGGAAGGATGCTACTGATGCTAGATTAAGGTTTTTTGATTTGTATGATAGAACTGTTATGTTTGATCGTATGGGAATTGGTTAAGCATTTTGTTTGTGGGAGGGGGAAGTTTGGTAGGCTTCCTATTTTTGTTGTTTCTTACCACCTGCTGTTCTTATCATGATGTACTAATTGCTCGGGTCAGGGTAATCAATCAAAAATATTCACTTTCTCAATTTCAAAATCACAACCTACAATAATAAATAGGAATATAATAGAATATAACTTAGCAACATGAGAATTTTTACTAAAATAAATTTCCTATCTATGAGTAGCCCTTAGCCACTAGTATTGTCTCATAATACTCCAATTGTCCATATTTTTTTATCTTCTTTTTATTCACCCACTTGCAACCAATGGGATTTATTCTCTCAAGAAAATAATAATATCTCAGGTCTCACATTTGTCTAACGCCTTCATCTCCTCATACATGGCCTCCATCCAAGAAACAATAGATCCTTTGAAGAGAGAGAAATCCTGAAAGATCTTGATTCATCATTAATACATAACAAAAGACATACACAACACAAATTTTGTGGGTTGTACCTATCAACATATTTTTTTTATCTCATGAATCATCTCAAGGAAGAGTAAGGGACTCTACCTATTCTTCTACATTCTCATCATACTTATACCTCTCATCTAAACTTAATCTTCTTCCTCTCCATCCTCTAATCTAGCATCTTGTTCTTCAACATGTGCATCTTCCTAATTTTCAACCTTTGTCTCAAAATGCACTATTTTCTTCCCTTCTTTTTCCCTTGGTTGTTCAAAATCTAAAAAATATTTAAAATTCATGAAAACCACATATCCAGAACAAATACTTTTTTTGGGCTAGTGGATTCTAAAGCTCATAACCTTTTATATTCTTATTGCAACAAAAAAAGACACATTTCAATATTTTTAGACCCATTTAGATTGCTTTTCCTTAGGAACATGAACATAACCCTCACAACCAAATACCCTTATATTTGAAATAAAAGGTTTCTTACCTATCCATAGTTCAAAAAGAGTTTTATTGATAAGAGCTAAACAAGGAGATATCTTAATAGAATAACAAGTCATACTTATAAAATTTTCCTAAAAACATTGATTTACTTGCGTGCCATTTAGCATAATTTTGACTCTTTGTAACAAGATTTAGTTCATTCTCTCTCATACCCCAATATTTGAGGTATGTATGAAATAGTCTTTTGCCAAACAATAATTGCATTCTTACATAACTTATCATTCCTTATAATAATATTCACCTCCATTATTAATTCTCAACACCCTTATTTTATAATTTGTTTGCTTTTCAACCAAGTCTTTAAATTCTTAAACTTAGTGAAAAACTTAAATTTAGAATACATAAAATCAATTTAGGTATATCTTGAGGCATCATCAATTGACGTAATGCAATAATGATATTATTTCATAGATTTACACACTGAACTAAACACATTTGAATGAATAATCTTTAACAATCGACCTTGCCTTTATGATTTCTTGAAAGAAAAATGTTTTGTACTATTTTATAAACACACAATGTTTACATAAATCAAAATTCTCATCAAAATAAGAAATTCATTAACCAAAATTTTATTAATCAATGTCTTAAGCCCTTTTTCACCAACGTGGCCCAATCACATCATGCATATATTATTTATGTTAGTTACATTGGTAGAGTTACAAAAAGTATAGGCATTCAACCTAAATAAAGTCCTTACACAAGATCCCTTATAAACCAACAAATCCCCTCTCACCAACTTGTAACAAGACATCAAATTTTACATGTATCCCCAAATTATTCAACTTGGAAACAATCAACATTATAGCAAGTCTAAAATATATAAAACAATAATAAGGATTTTCACTCTTCTATAATTGAAACAAAATTGTACCTTCCCATGACCAACAATATAAAATGAATTGTTGTCACCCAAAAACCCTTCTCTTCATCATATACATGGTAGGAAGAAAATAATTCCTTGTGAGTAGTCATATAATATGAATAACCTAAGTCAATCAACCATTCAAAAATAAAATTAGAAAAAATAAACAAGGCCTCATCACTTTAATTAGAGGATATTTTAGTGGAAGAGTCATAATTCTTCTTCTTATATCTACACTCCTTCACATGCCCCATTTTTCATAATTTGTTTACTTCACTCTACTCTTCCCTATGGTCTTAGAATGACTTTGAGACTTAATCTCTTAGTAGACTTTTTTATCCCTTTTTTACCATCCTTTATCCTTGGGCCTTCCTTGAACATGCAATGCATCCTTTGAGCTATCTTCCATGGAATTTATCATTGTTGTCTCTATAAGAAAAGTAGCAAAAAGGACATCCGAGTTTGGATCTATCATCTGACTACTTAGAGCAAGGATTATACTTTCCCATAATTCAAGCAAAGAGAAAAGTAGCAATAGACACTTATACTCCTCGTATGCTTTAATATCAATGGACACTAACTAACTCATAATCAAATTAAATGAATTTAAATGATTTGTCACAAAGTCTCCATCTTTCATTTTTAATGAATATAGTTTTTTAAATATAATTTATTTACTAGATGCTTTACTTGGTAGATCTCACTAATTCTTTTCTAAAGAAGATATGTGTTGTCCTCCTCAAAAATATTTAGCAATATATAATATGCAAGACACAACTAAATGGTTCCTTGTGCCTTTTTATCTAGCTTTTCTAATCATCATTAGAAATTTCATTTAGTTTCTTTTCATTTGAAATAACTCTCCATTGATCTCTCTCTCAAAGGAGATCCTCCATATTTAACTTCCATAATTCATAATTGGTTCCAATGAATTTCTCAATCTCTGTAAGGGAGGTAGAAGCCATGGTCTTCAATCATAGATCTATAAAAATGCACACAAATAACTCCCACTATAGCCAAGAAACCTTTAACACTCAAAGAGAGATGTTCCCTTCTCAACAAAACTAAAGCTCTAATACCAAATGTTGATAAAACAAGGTAAACCAAGTTACAATGGTTAGCCCTTCAAAAGTATACAAATCTAGTTTTTATTAATGCAACATTAGATTAGGCATTAAAATATTTATATGTAAGAAAATATAAACAAAAGATTATAATAAATAAACACATAACATTATACGTACATGGCTAAAACCTCAAAAATTCTACCATTAAAGAGAGGCACAAATATGTATTAATCTTCAACACAAGAGTATATAGCAACACACTTTCTTCCTTCAATATTTTGGTACCCCCTCTATACTGATGAAATACTTATAAAACTAAGTATTTCCACCCCCCATGATTGTGCATCTATTAATATACACATATAAACAATGGTTTTACAACACTATGGGATAAGGAAACAACACGAAAAGTGCCCAAAAAATATAAAAACATGTTTATAGGATTGCAATTAAATAACACACAATCCTAACAATAATGTGCCAAATAAATTAACATGAATGAAAATATCAAGATTACACGAGATAGTGTGTGAAGTGATCATGGGAGTATATGATTAATAGTTAAGGCATTCTATGGTGAAGATTAATGCTTTTACTTATATAAGAAGCAATAACCAAATAAAAGATTCATTATAAGATTTATTGTGAATGGATATTTAAACCTTAGATGGAGTGGGAATTGGTGGTATATTGGGTGCTAAAGAAGTTGCTTAATGCCATTACTGAAACCCAATTCAAAAAAGAGTTAAGGAGGGAAGAAGGCCAAGTTTTATGAAGATAAATAAATGGTGTTATTTAGGATAAGAGATAGAGGTATTGAATGCAATTGAGGTTTCATCCAAACTTTTTGAATATATTTGTAAGGAGATTGTGAAGCCCTATTGACATATTATATCTAGATGATAAGATGTGGCCCCTAGCTAAGGAGATGGCCAATAAACCTTGTGTGAATATTAGAAAAGCTATGACATACTTGCTTTTGGACCTTAGACAATCTATTGAACGATAGATATATTTGATGTTGCTCAATCCTTGATTTGTGCTACAATGCTCTTCATCATCATTAGTACTTTTTTTTGCTACACAAAGAAATTGAAGGAGTTGTTGAGTAGGGTGACAAGAAGCTACAAAGCTACATTAGAGACATCTATATTTAGTCATGAAGAACAAAGGTAGGTTGGCTAGTGGTTTGCAAGAAATTATTTTTGTACAAAATCTAAAGGTATCTTCTATTGTTAAGATTATAGAGATCAATTGTTGTGATTATAGAGATCAATTGTTGTGAAGAAAAAATGATGAATTCCCATTGAGAGGTGGATAATATTTAACATTTCTATGTTTGTAGAAGAAGCTTTTAGTTGTGAGGCCTTGTGTAATTTTCTCGTTCCATCATATTTGCACATTTTTTAGGATTTGTAGGGTTGGGGCCATCAAAATTTGCTCCATCCTAACAATTAGATCTGAAACATTATTTGGTAATTTAATAATTAGTTTTGGTGACAAATGATGGATGTATAAACTTTATTTTAGTAGAATCCAACACTTCGACACTTTTTTGTGGCTCTTGGGTGCCTTACTTAAGTTACCTATATAACAAAATTAAATATGTAATTGGTGTCAAGATACAAAAACCAATGGAAGGTCGTGTTGCCCTTGCTCTATTAGTGAAGTTGAATGGCTCACTAAGAATCCAACATGGATTAAATCTTGTTGAATGCATAGATCAAAACACTATAAGAGATATAGTCAAATTTAGTGGAATGGATATTCTTTCGTCATTGACACTAATTTGAAGGAGTTTAATAAGAGCTCCATAAAGGATTAGCTTGATGGAATGAATACATGAATCTAGCTAATTTGTGCACCCAATACTTACACATTACTAAAAGTGTTTCAAAATATAAATACCTTCCCAATTAAAAAAACTAATCGAAGGTTTAGAGAAATTGATTTCAATAATATCCTTATAAAGGCAAGAACTAAAAATAAAGATTATATATTTTTATTATGTGCTCTATTCAAGGTAAACACAACTTGTCTAAGGAAGTGGTCCCATGTAGAGGGGCTTTAGGATCTATTATAGAGTGACAAGTTTCATGAGATAAGGAAAAAACTACTATAAGATAAATTGGAATCTTATCCTAGAAAATAAGAACTCCTACATTTTAGAAATTTAATTTTCAATAGCTATCTATAAGGTGTAAATAGAAATTTCCACCACTAATTTAATTTTTTTTATTCCATAATATCATTAAAAGATATATATCCTTCAACTTCCTAAAATGCTCAAATAAAATTTATAAAACCTCTAAACTTCTTAAATTCTCAACTTAAAAATTTTAACTACTCAAATAGATGGTGTTGATGATAAAACATCGCATAATTAACTAGTACCACAAAATCTCAATACTAATAGAAAATCTATCAAATCAATACTTACTAAAAAAAAAAACAAAAACACTTAAATTTCCTCAACACTAGGTACTTGAAAATTTTTAGATAGCCCGTTCGATGGGATCATAGCTTAAAACAATTCTAACAATTATACGCCCTTGATATATCGAGAGATTTGAACCAATTTTCCTGACCACTCATTCAAGCATTAGGGGCGATGGCGAGGGAAGGGCAGGCAAGCAAACAAGTAGCCGTTGTCGTTCGTGGTTTCAATGGCCATAGCTGCAGCAGGGAACCTGACCATAAATCATCCATTTCAACATTCTTCACACATCAATCCCATATGTCAATCTTTCCTAATCAGAAAAAATACTAGTGCAAGGTGTTGTAGCAATGCAAATAACCAAGATAATCGAGTGCAAAGGCAGGAGAAGGTGGTGATTGTGGGTGCTGGTATTGCAGGCCTTGCTACTGCTCTATCTCTTCACAGGTTCTTTTTTCCAATTTAGTCATCTGCCAATACCCAGAAATTTTGCAGTACACTGAAGTATGCATTATGAACAGAGATTACATGCACTCTTTCAGTATAAGTTGCTCTTCCTAATTGTTGGTTAGCAAATTTTTTTTATTGTTCTAAATAAATTGTTAACACGAAACCCAATACGGTTGATGGGTGATTCTTGAGTGGAGCTTTTCACATAGCATTTACAACATGAGGTTTGAAAAATCAGTACCCACAAAATTAATAAATTCCTTACCATTAAATCAACACCTTACGGTTATGTACTATTTCCATCGGCTCCTGGACGTTTTGTAGCAGTCATATTGCTAATTGCAAGTTAAGTAAGGATTGAAATTACGACGATGTGTACACATTTATCTATATTATAAATCCAAGCCCACCTTACCTTGGTTTAGTGGTAAGGTCAAATTATTCTAACAAGGGAGTGGTGAAGCTAGAGAATGACACTGTGAGACTTACAGTGACATTGATATCAAGAAGGAAGACATACCGAGAGTGGAGAGTGGAGAGATGATACTAGTCAAGATGGTAAACTTTTTAATCAAGATCCATGATAGAAGATCTAATATTGAAAAGGGTTTAAAAAATTGATACGGCTATTTAGGGTGGCCCATGTGTCTTTGGTTGTGTGACATGATATTCTTTTACATCTCTTGATCCTATAGACTACATGACCTTGTAAACATTATTAAAATTATACATTTATTCCGCCATAATGATCCACATTCAAATCCTAGACATGTTTGCCATGATATGGTCACGATTGGTAGGGAAGCCAGCAAAGGAGGAACGATTGCCACGATGATGACATATTTTCATGTCAGAGTAACTGCCATGATTATGACCTTGGTCTAAGCACCGCTAGGCATGTTTTTGCCATGATTATGCCCTGAGTACAAGCTCTGCTATGCATCATATTGCCGTGATGTAGTTGTGAGGTGGAGCAATTGACACGATGTTCTCTTGGGTTGAAGTTTGAGTGATTTCCATGGAACTGGACTCCCACCCATGATGTCATGGTTTCAAACCAATCGATTGTGATGGTCAATATCTATTATCCCGTTTTTAGCCATATCCAACATGTTTCTTTTGTTAATGTGGGCAAGCAAAGAGTTTGTACACTTATGTTGTGATCTATTTACTTTATTTGTCTAAAAATCCTAGAGCAGAAGTTTATTTCTCTACTTTTGTTTAAATGCTTGCGATTGAATCTTGGCTAGTGAGAGATTATGGAAGAAAAACTCTTAATACTAGAAAAAAGGAATATTAGGCTATAGAAACAACACAAAAAAAACAATGCTTAATAGGGATTTATAGTGGGTAAGTGCCATAGGAGAAAGTAATCGTCACGAAGAAAGTAGAGAGTAGCTCTATCATATAAATGGTCTGAAATTGAGACAATTGAAGATTTTAGGGTTTTATAGTGGATAAGTGCCACCGGAGAACGTAATTGCCACGATGAAAGTAGGGATTTGTAGTGGATAAGTGCCTTGGAACTGCTTAATAAGCATATTACATTACATCTTTTTATTTCACTCAATTCTATTAAATGAGGTCTGGATTGACATTGCCTTTGTTGTGTTCTCAAAAACATGCAGGCTTGGTCTTAGATCATTGGTGCTTGAGCAAGCCGATTCTCTAAGAACTGGCGGGACTTCTTTGACTCTTTTCAAGAATGGATGGCGTGTGCTGGATGTTCTAGGAGTAGCTGATAATCTCCGAAAAGAGTTCAATGAAATACACGAGTTTGTTTCCATAAACCCCATCATTCAGTTGACGAGCTTTACTAGTTATTTGTCTTATTCGTTTACATGCAAATTTATTTTTTAAAACATGTTGGCATAATTACAATAAATATGATTTTCATACGCAAGTCTAGTGGATTCATTAAGTGAGGATTATAGATCCTAATAGTTTATAATCACTTCATCTGATTTTATGCTTCTTGTCTAAAAAGAATTTGCCAATCAGGAAGACACATAGTTTTTCACAGTAAAACAAATTGAGTAGATTTTATTCTAGACTGTCATTGCATCCGAAAAGGTAAAGACTGTTGTTGGAATATACTAAACTCCAATACGAAGTTTTCTTGAAATTCTTATAATAAATTATTTTAACAAGATTTTTTTTTTCCTCTTGTGTTGCCGTATTGCTTAGAAATGAATGCAGTTCTTGGTTTTCTTAGGTTATAGCCAACTGTAGCCATCCATTATTTTTCAGATAATTCTAGATTTTTTGTGTTCTAGTTTTCTTTATTTTTAAACTTGTCTTGTGGGTTCTTCAGCTTAGATGCCAATGCTGAGGGGCATCTCTTCCATTAAATTTAACCAAGGCTTCTGCTCCATCACAACCAAATTTGGATGTGGTAGTTTTCTTGATTAAATATTCAACATTTGTATGTATAACATGAATCTTTAAGATTTGAACACATATATTCACCATAAAAAACTAATGACTTCCCACTTGAGCTCATCCCATATGACTAGTTTTCTGATTTCTCCCTTTTAATGAAATTTTCCTTTCTGAAATAGTTTGATTTGTCATCTTCTCACCAAAACCCCTTTTCTTTTCCCTCCTACTACATGTTCTATTATAGTATGATGAAGAATATGCTAGCTGCTGTAATGTGCTTTATGTCAACATCGAAAGAAGTAATATAGCATCATGATATATCTAGTTTATCCACAATGAACTTGAGATTTTCGACGATTCTAGGGTTTGTAGAGAAGAATGCTAAAACTACAAAAGCAACAGATGTAAGCCACATAAGGTTTGTTTTCCTATACTAATCTTGATATTTCTGTATTCCAATCCTGCAGGTTGGAGATTCAGACGAATAATGGGAAAGTACTCAAATCTTTCCAGTTAAAGGGCGAAGGCAAAAGGTTTTATCATACCCTAGTTCTTTTGTACACTTGCATTAACGTAAGAGTGCATGCAAAATGCTCATAAAAAATATAATCTACTTTAGGCAGCAATGCATCTTTAAGGTCTTACTGATTGTAAACAGTTAGGCTTATTGCTAGCATGAACAAGTTTACATATTATCCAGAAACTAGTAGTATAGAGCATTGAAAACTAACTTGTAATTATTTCAGCTTTAAATCTGTATCTCGACTAGTTACAGTTGTTAGCATATAACTTATATGAGTAAACCGTAAAGGTAAAATGCTAAGTTACCGGTTCGGGTTCGGGGACAGGTTCGGGTACGAGAACCCGGTACGTGGGTACGGGCAAAATCTTTTTAGGGGTTTGGGTACGTGTGTATATATATATTATAAATATATATATAAATATATATATGTATTATATATACAAAAAAATAAGAGAAATATACAGAATTGTAAAACTAAAAGTCTAAATCATTTCATAGTATGATACTTGATCATTGATCAATGCCAAATGCCAAAGATAAATATTAAATGCCAATTGATAGTTGAAAAATATTCAAATAAAATTACTGAATTACAAAATGTAGTTCATGAAACATTGAAACATGATTCAATGTTCATTGTTCAAGTGTTCATCAATCATCAAAAGGATTGTTAGAATCATCGTGACTTGGATTTTGAGCGGTTTGAACTTCAAAATCATCATCATTTGAACCCAAAGCGGATCCAACACCATGTGATATGTCATCAATATCACCCACATCATCCATAGTGGCTCTAGCAAGATCCTGAATGGTTGCATCCAAGTCAGTAGACTCGGGTGCTACATCCCAAAGCCTCGCTGCCCCCTGCTTGTATTGAGGATCCTTACGTGACAGAAGACGCAAATTGGAATGAATATACACCAAGTCTTCAGCTCTTTTTGCAGCCAACCGGTTACGCTTCACTGAGTGGATAAAGGAGTATGTACTCCAATTCCGTTCAGCGGCAGAAGAGCTTGCAACCTGGAGAGAAAACCAACAAAATAAAAAATAAAAAATGCAAGATAAATTCAAGAATGTTAAGTGTTAAATTTTACAATACAAGTGGCAAAAAAAAAAAACTTGTGAGAGGATCTTGATTGCAAGAGGTTGGAGGTACATATAATCTTGACCATGGAGGTACCACCATGTAATAGCATCCATTTTGTATTGGTCAACAACAGAAGGGGTATGATTTTTTCTTGAAATAAACAATCCAAATTCTCTCATAACATTTGTCTGCACTTCTGGATCACTGAAGATTCTACTAAATGCCCTCTTATACCCATTAGCAACTTCAGAATCTCTATATGGCTGTATTCTCCCTAGGATAGAAAGTACTTCAGTGGTATAGTACCTCGAGATAGGGCATATGCAAGGAGGTGCAATGGAGTTGTCATCTTGTTCCAACGATGAAGAACGATTGCTTCCACCCTTTTGTAAAAGGTGTCTTCAGGATCATTCTCTCTCTTTTGTATTTCTATTTTTATTTTCTCCAACATCGTGTCCATGCTATCATAGACATCCCCCAAGCATGGTTCATCTGTATCAACAAACCGAAGCATAGACATGATAGGTTTGGTGAACTCCAATAAATAATTCACACGATCCCACCAATCATCAGCCAAGATTATTGCCTTGACCTTTTGGGCCCTCTCTGAATTTGATTGCTTCCATATACCCCATTGGTTGCTAATAACCATTTGACTCAATGCCTCTTTCACCTTCACAAGTCATCTCAGAACAATTGTGTGAGATGCAAACCGGGTCTCAACAACCTAAGAAGATGTTAATAGTAAGTTAATAACACATTTAAAATATGTAAATAATGCAAAAAAATAAATTAAACATGACATAAATGAAACTAAATAAATTAAATTTACCTTCAACAATTCCAATCTTGAAAAAGTTCTGAAAATTGCTTGTGACATATGGTGGTTTGTCACAAACATCTGGATCTCCTCGGCCTCCTGGTATATTTCTTTCACCCACTCTATTTGGTTGCCAATTGCTTGCATCACCAAATTGAGGGAGTGTACGGTGCATGGTGTCCAAAAGATGTGCTCATATCTAGCCTCTACCAAAGCACCTGCAGCCCTTGCAAACTTTTGCATTGTCCGTAATTACTTGGACAACATTTTCATTACCCACCATCTCTATGGAGTCAATGAGAATCCTGGAAATGAACTCTACATCTTTCACTTCCCCTTCACAGTCAACCGCCCTCAAAAACATTGCCCCCTTGGGGGACACTGCAATAACATTGATCAATGGACGGTTTTTGCAATCTTTCCATCCATCGGAAACAATAGATACACCTGTTTCAACCCAAGAATCTCTAACTGGTTTTAGTTGGCCCTCTATAGATTTCTTCTCTTTTTGCAATAAGGTGGTATGCACCTTTTCATACCCAGGACTTGTGAAACCAGGAGGTGCACTATTTATTGCTGACACCATGTCCCGCCAATATGGTGATCTCACCAAGTTGAATGGAAGACCATTGGCATAGAGGCAACGTGCAATTTTTTCTTCAGCAATATCTCTTGCCTCCATTTTAAATGCCTTCTCCAATGGACCTCTCTTGCGGGTGGTGATTTGTGGTTCTTCATCTTCTTCTTCTGTAGAGGGTATAGACAAGAAGGGATGTCTAGAGGGCCTAACTGTTTGAGTGGGTAATGTTGTACTTGTATTTTTCTTTTTGGAACTATAACCACTTTTGTTTTCCTCTTGCAACCAATTTGTCAGCATCTTCTTGTTCTTTTATAAATGCTGCTATTTGTACACCAGACAACCCCTTCTTATTTGGGCCCTCACACATATTAATTCCTTTACCACCAAGGCCCATAAAATGAAGTTTCACTCGGTAATAGGAGCTATTATATTGTACATTGCAAAAATTACACTTCCAAACAAAACCCCCACCTCCAGGAATTTGTGAAATTCTTGTGGTATGTCTCCATAAAGGAGATCCTTTATCAATTTTGAACTTTTGGCTTCCCTCCCCACCCACTGAACTTTGACTACTGGCCATTGTTGCAATCTATAAAAAAAATGAAAAAAAATACTTGAAAAACTTCTTCACAAACTTGAAAAAATCCATCAAAAACTAAGAAACTTGAAAAAATTCATCAAAAGATTAAAGAATAGGGTTTAAATGCATACCTTAAACACTTAAATCTCCTTTGTAGAAGCTATTTGCCACTCCACAATCGATCTCCTTCGAATACAATCACCTCCCTTCAAAATGCTAAGATGGAGAGAAAATATGGTGAGAGCAAAATGAGAGGTAAAAATGAAATGTTTTAGTGTTGAAAGGCCTCATATTGGGCCGTTTTAGGGTTAAGAGGCAAAATAATAATAAAAAAATTGTTTTTTATTTAACTTTGGGCCCACTTTTTAAGTGTTGGGCCGTGGGTTCTCCTAGGTACGCCCGGGTACGCGGCTGCTACCCCCGGGTCTGCGCACCATTGGGCTAGGTTCGCGTTGGGTATGCACAGGGTGCATGCCCAGCCTTGTGGGTTCGTCCGGGTGTGCGCACAAGGCTGGGCACGCACCCTGTGCGTACCCAACACGTACCCAGAGGTGAACCCGTACCAGGTTCGAGGCCTGTGGGTACGAACCCTGCAACACAGGTAAAATGTTTAGGTCACTACAAACTGCAAAGTGAGACAACAATTTGGTTTATGAGACCCCCTTTGTGAAAGCCTGTAAGAGGGTTTGTAATGTCCCTCTTCACTTGAGGTTCATCTATGAAGAAATTTTCTAATCTTTTCATTCTTGGAGATTAGAAATAAATCAAAATATAAGGGAGTAAAATAATAATTAAATCAAGGCTAAAAAGCTACAGTTCATTAAGTTTATTTAATTATTCATTTTAAATAAGACGGGGCCACTTTAAGTGACGACTCCTTTCACTAGGTGATTCTTCATGGTGATTAATAAATCAAATTTGGTCTAAGTTTTTATTCTCAAATAAGGGCGATTTTCTGGATGGGATAAGATCAATTAATTTTTGAAATAGAAATAATATCTTCATTGGGGAGGAGTCGACAGCTTTTTGGAAGAAAAGATTGGCAATTTTGAAATGATTTAAGGCTCGATTTGGAGAATGGCGGTATTCAGAAATTGTGTTGATTTTTATTTCTTCATCGAGCTATGCTGAAGTTTATCACCAGGACGGAAACCCTGAGTGAAATGGGACGAAAACCCCATATTACTGGATAGTATTTTGCTGGAATG
Source organism: Sequoia sempervirens (assembly GCA_007258455.2). Taxonomy (NCBI): domain Eukaryota; kingdom Viridiplantae; phylum Streptophyta; class Pinopsida; order Cupressales; family Cupressaceae; genus Sequoia; species Sequoia sempervirens. Next base: position 232,853 of record VDFB02321130.1, read on the forward strand.
ACTGTAATTCTGTACGAGAACAAGATGTGCAGATTGGTGAAGGTGACAGAGGCAGGTGAAAGCTTCCTGAGCCGAAATTCTGGGCGGACGTGCTTTGCTGAGGTTGAATTGCTGCAAACTGAGAAGGATACGTGGCCTGTACTTCAAGGATTTTATAACTGACTGTGTTCCCCAGGTGCTTGGAGGCGGATTTATATGTTAATGTAATGGCCCTTGCTGGTTCAGGTCTAATTTTTCAGTTTTTGCAGCTAAGGAATTCCGTCAAACAGTTTGTAGATAACTTCCTTCCAGCTGAAAGTGTTTCTCCGTTATACTCTGAGTTTAATTGATGATTAAGATGAATTTTTTTTCCAAATTTGTCCAGATATGCAGCTAATTAGAGAATAACAGTGATATGCAAATGCAAGTCATTAACTGATTTCTCAAACTGAATATTAAGCTACAACAAGGAGGCATTTTATCAAACAGTTCTTATGCACATCCACTAAACTCATCATATAGCTGTATAAGTCTGATTACAATGAGAGCAATTGATCTTCAATGCTATAATGCAATTGGACAGTGACTGCAGTCCACTCAGCACCTCTATATACAGATTCTATTATCTTATGACTGAGTATACATGGAGAGTCTCAGCTATAATGCAAATATGATATCGAATATGCAACTCACAAGGCTGTAATGACAGCACTAGAGATAAAGACAAGCAAAATGCATATACATAAATATGGAACCTGAAGTTGATGTTTGCTGAAGAATGTAATTCAGCAATCTCCAGTCGTCTCAGTCAGCAAAGTCATCTTCTTGTCTTCTAGTCAATGATAGACGCACAAGCTGCTCCCGTACCAGTGAGTAATCAAAGTGTGCGCACAGGTTCCCAGATGAATGACACAAATCTCCAATACAAACTTCCCAAGGATTTGAAGCCATGTCTTACACCTGAGTAATTCAATAAGCTCCAAATATTATATCGATTAATGAACTTATGATTTTCCTTCAAAACTTATTGCTTTTTCAGAAAAGCTCGATATCTCTATCCGCACAAGACAAATCCTCCTTGGCGCGACCTGATGACTGGATTTATCTCTTATATCTTTGTCTTTATCTGAAGACGTATTGACTTCCCTTCCCAAATTGATTTCTAACTAAATGTGTTTCATTCAAGGCTGATATTTCTATCTTGTCTCCAAGCGGCTAGCTCCTCCTGTATCTATTCACAAATGCATAATTCTGACGCCTTAATGATTTGTGTTGACTTGCTTCCTTTATCAAATCGAATCCACCTCCACGTTATGAGTGCTGGCAAAGGAAATCGTTCCTTGTCTTATTCGATGCGTCCTTGCCTCTTTGTCGCCTCAACAAGCAGCGCCAATACCATAGTTGTATTTGTCTTTTTGGGCTGAGGATGACTTTCACATATGAAACACGATTTCCTCAAAGTCGTTTATATCCTGGATTGGGATCTTCCTGAATATTGACTTAATGCATCGAGCCTCCTCCAATACGAAAAACTTCAGCCAAATCGATTCACCCAAGAAGTAAAAATGTCTTTATTGATAAATTGAATTTCCTGTTAGACTGAATACAATCAACAGAAGTCTGCAATGATCTCATCAATCGATTTACTCAGCAAACCCCAAATTTGGCCAAAGGCCATTAAATTTGGAAATGAATTGAGTCCAGACAAAAATAAACCCTTCCACAATAATATTGCAGCAATACATCAGCTACTGCAATGAAGATGATGAGATAATAAACCAGCTATCTCAAATATTCAGCTAGGGCAATAATACATCAGCTATTGCACCTTTCAGATGTCTCCAATGAAGCACAAATTGAATTTTTGAGAGAAGCTCACAATGAAACAATAATTCAGCTGATATTTCATAGCCTCAAAATTGCATAACCAATTGAGAGTTTTCGTTCCCAATGGCTGGAAATGGCAGAAACCCTAGATGGCACCTTCACCAAACAATCTCAACAAACAATTATCAATTCCTGGATGCCTAGAAGCTTGGCTGACCCCTTTCTTTATACTTTTTCAATCCCTCTTCAAGAAGCTTCTAGAAAACAATATTAAAATAATATAATATTTGCACTTCACAAATATTAAAAATATAACTTTATAATATAAAGTGCAAATATAATATTATAACATAACATTAAAATAATAATTATTATTAAAGTTAATTAAACAATATATCTTAATAAAACACCTTATTTCTCCCATTCAACTGAATGCAAGAAATCGAAACCAGCAATTGACCAGGTATCTGTCGCAAAGGACCCCCTAATCATGCTCATTAGCCTACAAGGGTCAGGAATAGGCTAAACCGTTTGAAAACCGATGCTCACAAAAATGGGGACATTACAGTTAGCAGTTCTTGGTGGGTTTCCATTATCCAAATGTGGCTCTTAAGGAAGTTATGGGCGCACCATCAGAAATTTATGTTTCAGACCTGCGAATTTCTCAGGGTCTTTAATTGCTTATGCTCCATTGTAATTTCTGCTATTCTGGGTTAAAACTATCACTGTTAGGAATCGTACTGGGCATTAGAGATAAACTTCATAGTATTTTCTTGAAGTCTAGGACTGAACTATAAACCGGTGCTAGTATCAGACAAATATATTGCTATTGAACTCAGAATCTGCCATTAAATTTACATGCATTTCCGTTGAAGAAGTTGTTACTGTTCAAGCATTACTTTATGTGCAGTTTGTGTAATAAAACTTTTATTGACATAAAAAAAAATTGGCAAAAATCTATTCAAACTTCCGGAAAGGATATTTCAGGGTTACTTTTTCATTTATCTTATATATTGTTCAACAAACTGTACTACCTTAACCACCTCTAAATTTGAACACGTGACCTCCTCAAAGGAGTAGAAATGCCTTTACTATCAGGCCTACTCAAGTTATACCATATTTAAATTTTTGTGGTTTAAACCCATTTTCCTACACCATTGTGAATGCTTCTGCATTACTCTTTGATGTTACCTGTAGAGTCATGTTATAAGAGATACAACTAAGAAAACTGGTATATTGGATTGACTGCATTTGCCTTAGCCTGCAACATCCAACTTTCCTGGCATAACAAATAATTGAATATTGATTAAGGAACAT